>VZRU01018372.1:0-12266 GCA_013398155.1 Pedionomus torquatus | reverse complement strand
CTCTCCCATGGGATACAATCCTTCACAAACTGATCCAGCATTGGTCCTTCCCACAGGCTGAAGTTCTTCAAGGACTGCTCCAACATGGGCCCTTTCCATTGGGTATAGTCCTATAGGAATGGACTGCTCCAACGTGGGTGTCCTGTGGGGTCACAGGTCCAACCAGAAGACCTGCTCCTGCATGGGCTCTCCATAGGGTTGCAGCTTCCTTCAGGGCACATCCATCTGCTCTGGCATGGGGTCCTCCATGGGCTGCAGAGCAGATATCTGCTCACTGTGGTCCTCCATGGGCTGCAGGGAGAACAGCCTGCTTCACTATGGTCTTCATCACAGGCTGCAGGGCAATCTATTCTTCGACACTCAGAGCACCTCTTCTCACTCCTTCACTGACCTTGGTGTTTGCAGAGTTGTTTTTCTCACATTTTTCTTGCTCCTCTCTCCCAGCTGCTGTTGCTATAACAGAGGTGCCACCAGTGTCACTGACTGGCTCAGCTTTGGCCAGTAGCAGAGCTGTCTTGGAGCCTGAAACTGGAACTGTCTGACACGGGTGCAGCTTCTGGCATCTTCTCACAGAAGCTACCCCTGCAGCCCTTCTTGCTACCAAAACCTTTCCACATAAACCAAATACAGTGCAATAGATCAGCAACCACTGCTGACTTCCAGATTTCATTGCTGACTTCTGATCAAAGCCATGGAAATATCCACTTTCTTACTTTGTTTTTTTTGTCTTTTTCAACAGTTACATTGCAAACCAGCAGAAATTAGAAAGTATCAATGACAATGAAGTTGGATTTTATGTTGGACTTAAAAATCTGTGAGTATATGGGATAATTATATTTCTTTATTTCTCTTGCAGAAACATTTACAGACCTCATGAGAGAGTAGGGCATTTGCATTATAGAAGACAGCTGTAGAGCTTGCAGTTCAACCTAGTTGATATTTCAATCACATTCTTATTCTAAGCATTATAATTATTCTTTTCATTGTATTTTAAATGAACTATTGTAAGTTTTATATACTTTCACAGGACTGTGGTGGATTCAGGATTGAGGTTTGTGTCCCATCAGGCATTTGTGAAAAACATCAACCTGCAATACATGTGAGTAAGGATAGCTTCTGTTTTCTAAGTTAAAATTGTCCAAACCTCGTTAACTCCCTTCTCTCTCTTCCTGTTTCCTTAATATAAAATGTTTTAACTTCTATTGGCCTCCTGTCATTAATTGGACACGTATGATAAGGAATTAGTAGATCATAAGAACATAATGTGGAATGGCAAAAAGACCCATCCAGCTCATTATGCTGTTTCTAACAGTGGTTGCTGGCTGTATCTCTTTTAGTAAGTAGTGGAGCACAAAGGAGTGCATCCCTCTACTGAGTCATTTGGTGGTGAAAGTATGACGTCCACACTATATACATCATACTCAGTGTTATGGGTTTGACATTGGACTGATTCAGTGGGCTGAACAGAAGTGCATTTGGTCCATGCATGGAACACGTCTTCTAATGTAGTTTGACTAGTTTACATGCCCCAAGACTCTTCCATGCCTGTAAACTTATGTTTTGTAAGTGAGGATGATCAGAAGAGTCACTTCAGCTCAATTCTGAGCTGAGCTGATCCACCCAAAGCAAAACATAAGAATATGATTATTTTCCCCCACAATTGCACTTTGCAGTTCATGAACTTCAGGAAACAGATTTGGTGTCTGTGCAGATTTTTGACTCTGTTTTTCTAGATTAGTTTAGATTTAGCAAATTTATATCAGTTATAAAGAAAGATTTTGTGCATTTTTAGTTTAAATACATATCTCTGAAAGACTGGAGTGCCTTTCAGTGGCACTGAATCTGTCATGCATCAGTGGCTAGTCCAGCCCAAACTATGATAGTGGAACAGACTCATTCTTGCTGCTTATATGGAAAATGGTGGTTCCAGTCTGTCATGGTTTCAGCCAAATTTACCAAAACCAGATTGACAGATGGCCCTTCCTCCCACCCAAAAAGAAAGGAGAGGAAGAGATAAGGAGATTTACGAGTTTAGAATGAACTAAACTACTTTAATGAAGTATTAATACTAAGATTAAAGTAAGAAGAAAATAATGAAATAGATACAATATACACAAAATTGTATGAGGCTCCCAGGATGATGATCACATCGACAGCAGGCATCGGGAAAAGTCCCCGAGAGGAGCTGGATTCCAGATCTGGAGTCAGGAATGCTCGGATCAGGATCAAAGGCAGTTGAACAGGCAGGGTCGAAGAAAGAGAGTTGACCCTTTGATCCCTCAGCTTTTATACTGGGCATGATGCAGATGGGATGGAATACCCCAGTTGGTCACTTTTGGGTCACCTGTCCTGTCTGCTCCTCCATGAAGGTGTGACCCCTCTACACTTTTCCACTTCCAACCCTCCAATGGGACAAATAACAAAATTCCCTGACCGTGGTTGTTCTAGCAATAAGTATAAGCAAGGGCCTCTCTGCACACCATTCCTTGGGATAATCAGGTCTTATCACTGGGAGAGTGAACAGTTTCTGAACAATGTGTTGTTAATTTCAGTTTAGTTAGTTAGAAGGGGCTCAGCTAAAAAGCAAAATTTTAAAACAGAAAATTGGTTCATTTTACCTCAAATCAGGACACAGTCCTACAAAACATTGAGATCATGTGTGGGGCTCACTGTTTTAGCCAAGTATTCAAGTGTGTGTTTAAGTCCATCCATCTTTGTTAGATATATTTATCACTTAATTGAACCCTTGCTTTTATTAAAGTTCTAATGAGATCAAGAAAACCTAAGGCCAAGCCTCAGGCTTGTAAGATGCCTAAATGTTTTTTGTAATATGGAAGAATTATGGAATTTGGCTTAGGACTTTGTTAATAAAATGAGCTCGCTTTCTGCACCTGTCTTTTCCAAGGAATTGCAATTAGTTTATGTAACAAAGTGGGCATGAATATCTGAATTTGCCTATACAGTAATTGCTGTCCTTAATGTGGAACGAACACTAGAAGAGTATGAACTAGACCTCGCTAGCCTATGAGGGTTACATATTACTTCATATAGTCCTTAAGAAAGTAAGTTGCTTTTACTATCATCAGTTGGTGACTTATTATTTACCATTCTGGAAATATCTTCCAGAATGAGATTCTGTATTTACCTGTGTCATTTTCCCAGTGAATTATGATAGTATAAGATGAAATTCCATAGTCGAATGCATATGCAATGACTATGGAAATTCACAATGGAAAATTATTGGCTAAGTGGCAGAGATGCAGCAGAAAAAAGCAAATTCAGTCTATGATTAGAAATAATGTTGTATTACACTTTTGCATTTTTTCCCCATTACTTTAGTTGCAGAGAAGGCATCTATTGGAATACTGTATATAGTTTTGGACACTGGATCTACTCATCTAGAAAGATATTTGAGAAGAACAGAGCTATAAGGAGTTTGCAAAACAAATAATTTCAGGATAGGCTGAGAAGACCTACTAAATTTGTTCAATTTAGTAAAGAAAAGAGTGAAAAAGAATATGCATCTTCAGATTTTTGAAAGGAAAGTGATTATGAAGAGGAGAACAGTCAGTTTTCTCTATGACCCTGAGGACAGGAAATAATGAGTTTCATTTGTAACAAGGAAGATAGATATTTGGAAAACCTTCCCAGTTGTATGGGCAAGTAGACACTGCAAAAAGTGAGAGTTGGTGGGATCCTCTTCATATTCTTTTTTTCCTGGTTCCTTAAGAAAATGTGGCTGATGCAGTCAGAAAGGGTCTTTGTCCCCAGCGGTTCATTCTAACCAAAACTGATATAGGCTAACAGGTTTTATGAAAATTGGCCATTGGGCAGAATCTAAATCTGCTCTTCTCCAACTTAAATCCACTGCCCCTTGTCCTATCACTGCAGGCCTTGGAAAACAGAATCTCCCCAGCCTTCCTGTAGCCCCCTTTAGGTACTGAAAGGCTGCGATTAGGTCTCCCCAGAGCCTCCTCTGCTCCAGGCTGAACAGCCCCAGCTCCCTCAGCCTATCTTTGTAGCAGAGGTGCTCCAGCCCTTTGATCATCTTCATGGCCCTCCTCTGGACCCTCTCCAAAGGTCCATATCCTTCCTATATTGAGGGCTCCAGCCCTGCACACAGGACTCCAGGTGGGGTCTCACCAGAGCAAAGTGGCAGAATCACCTCTCTGGATCTGCTGGCAACACTCCTTTTGATGGAGCCCAGGATGCGATTGGCCTTCTGGGCTGCAAGTGCGCACTGCCTGTTTGTGTCTGGCNACTGCTCTCCAGCTGGACCTCAGGCCACTGACCACCACCCTCTGGATGCGACCATCCAGCCAGTTCCTTATCCACTGAACAGTCCACCCATCAAATCCGTATCTTTCCAATTTATCAATCAGGATGTTGTGGGGGACTGTGTCAAAGGCCTTACAGAAGTCCAGATAGATCACATCCACAAGTCATCCTCTATCTACCGACATGGTCACTCTGTCATAGAAGGCCACTAGGTTAGTCAGGCAGGACCTGCCCCTAGTAAAGCCATGCTGGCTGTCCTGAATTATCTCCGTGTCCTCCTCTGAGTCCTTCTTAGGGGAAAAATATCATTGTGATCATTGTACATGTATATCCTGTTGCGCACTAGAGAATCCATGTGGACAAGATGTCTTTAAAATACTTCAGATACAGGAAAAGCTTCAACTGGAGCATACAATAAAGCATGGAATGTATATCTGTTGGTATGCAGCCTTTATTAGAACTCTAGTTCATGAAACAGCTTTTAGAAACAAATTAAGCTAAATGACATCTGTTATACTGATGTACATGCAAACCTGATTCAGAAGATGGTTATGAACTAGGAGCTTGTGCAGCCTGATACTATGGTTTCTTTGTTGAGGAATTAGTAATCATAGAATGGTTAGAGTTGGAAGGGACCTTAAAGATCATCAAGTTCCAACCCCCCTGCCATGGGCAGGGACACCTCCCACCAGACCAGGTTGCTCAAAGCCCCATCCAGCCTGGCCTTCAACACTCCCACAGATGGGGCATCCACAGCTTCTCTGGACAACCTGTTCCAGTGCCTCACCACCCTCACAGGAAAGAATTTCTTTCTAATATCTAATCTAAATCTCCCCTCTTCCATTTTAAAACTGTTACCCCTTGTCCCTGACCACGTTACCCACTTCCTGACCAAGAGTCTCTCTCCAGCTCTCCTGGAGCTCCCTTCAGATCCCGGAAGACTGCTCAAAGGTCTCCCTGGAGCCTTCTCTTCTCCAGGCTGAACAGCCACAGCTCTCTCAGCCTGAATCTAATCTTAGCAGACACAGAATAAACCCAGATTGTAAATAGTAAATGGCACCACCTTCTCTATATATATGTGACAAAGCGGTTAGTACGGAGACATTTTTTTGCCTAGGCTGATCTATTATCCCTGTAAAAAATGCATTTCTTTGTTTTCACTGGGAAGTCTTCATGCATGTTAAAATCTTTCTGAGTATCCTTTTGAATCATTGCTTACTGTCATCAGCAATAAAACTCCTGTTGACTGCACTGGGCATGAAATGCAGATGCTGTTGTTGTAACAGTGAAAACTATTAAAAGCTAAAATCATTTTGTTTTGTCAGAGTGACTTCTGAGTACAGATCCTTGAGAAGTCTTACATTTTATTTTAGAACATCAGTTTGTCATTATTTCATAAGGAAAACAGAAACTCCAGCCACTTTTCTGAAGACTGATGCAACTGTATGAGCTTTAATTTTGCTAGTGATGCTATTATAGTTTTATTTTTCTTAGAAGTCTTTTAATGTAGTTAAGAAGCTTTATTATAAGAATGTAGCATTTATTTTATGAATCATATAATAATAGAGAATTATAAGGAACTTTTAACACATATTTCCTTAAGCCTTTTCTTGTTCATTACCTTCTCTCAAACTTCTGTATCTGTCTAGAGTTATGTATGATGACACGGCTTCAGTAAAATATAAAAAATAGAAAGACATATGCTCCAATAGATACCGCTTAAATGTAATTAATAGCCTTGCTCATCTAATTCTGCTGTTCTTGTTGACCTTAGACCCAAATTAGTCAAAATGCACATTTAGCAAGCTAATAAACAGTCCTAGTTTAGTAGTGCTGTAATAAGATCATCTGCTGCTAAAAATAATTTTAATAGATGTGATTAACATACTTGCATATTATTCTGTCAATACCTTTAAATACAGAAATAAATTTCACAAGTGTGTATTTCCTAAAACATTAAAAATAGCTATTGTTATGTACCAGGCTATGTATAATTGCATCGCTGAATCATAGATTCATATACGTGGTGTACTTACAGCTCTGGGTATTAGAATGCATTCAAATCTCTAGGCTGATTTGGTTTAGGAAAAGTAGCCAAATGTAACTATTTGAGACCTAGCTGCAGATTTTCCCTCATGTGCACAGGCAATGTAGGGCTGGCTCAACTGTAGGCAGAACGGGAGCGTGTAGAGAGAGACTGAGCATAGCAAAATGGCTATGACTATCTCTTCAACTCTTCCATTCTCCTGAGATCTGTTTCCTTCTCTTCCTTGTGTGACTGTTTAGGCAGTACAGTGGTATAGTGACTGTTGTGGGTTAAACCCAGTAGGCAAGTCAGCACTGCACAGCCACGCATACACTTCCCCACCAACTCTCCAGTGGGATGGGGGAAGAGAAAAGGAAAAGTAAAAGCAAGAAAAGCTTGTGGGAGAGATAAGAATAGTTTAATATGTGAAGGAGAAGTGGAAGAAGACAGAAAACAAAACAAGTGATGCAAAGGCAATCACTTATCACCTCTCGGATAGACTGATGCCCAGCCAGTTCCTGAACAAAAGATGGCTAAACTAAAACCCCTTCCTCTCCCTTTTTATTGCTGAGCATGATGTTATACAGCATGGAACATCTTTTTGGTCAGTTTTGGTCATTTACCTGATTGTGTCCCCTCTCAACTTGTTGTGCGCCCCCAATCTATTCACTGAGAGGGCAGAGTGAAAAACAGATAAGGACTCTACACTGTGCAAACACTATTCAGCAACAGCTAAAACATTAGTGTGTTATCAACAGTGGCTTGGTCACAAATCTAAAACACAGCGCCACACCAGCTGCTATGAAGAAAATTAACTCCATCCCAGCTAGACTCAGTACAGTGACATTGCAATGTAAAGCTGTACATGTGTTGCTAGCTATGTGAATATTTATACAGTTGCTTAGGCCACTCTTGCATTCCCTATGTTGCCACAGGTATCCTTTTAGCTCTATTAGGTCTTTAAAGTAGGCTTGATATTCATATGTAAAATACAGTTGTGCTTTTGAATCATCTTTGGGCTACTTACCACAATCTTTGTGTGTGTCTGTGCATGTACATGCATGTATGTGCACACGTGTGTGTAATTGAATTGAACTAATTTATATTCTCTTTCCATGGAAGTGGATGAGTGGTCATTGCCTACTCTGTAATAAATTGATCCATGTTTTTTCACTTAACATGGATTAAAGAGACCATCTTTATGATCAATATAAAGTGCTCAGTTTATGAAAATTATATATAAATTTACTGTCAAAGTATAGTTTAAGGTAATAAATCAGTAACAGTGGTCTGAAAGAATTCTGTTTAATTACTCACCAACCTTAAGGTACTAAACTACATGGAGGAAAAGGCTACAGTCATAAAGTACTAAATGTGTCAACCCATGACCAAGGATATAGGAACAGGACTTTTTTTGTTCCTGTTTTTATTGCTTCTTACTAACTTTGTCTGGTATATAGCATGCACAACTGGTAAAAATCTGAAAAGACAATTAAATGTATTGAGTTATTTTGTTTATTCACAAATAGATTTGTTAAAAATAATAATTCTTTATTCTTTTGATAACTTTGTTTGAATTAATAGTTCCAGTTCCTCACTGGCTCATGCACTCATTTATACTTCCATGAAGTGTTCAGAAATTAACATACTCACTGATATTTGGACAGTAAGTCTGGCTTATTAATTTAAATCAAGTAAGGGCTATTCTTATGCTTAGGGGGTTGCAAATATTTTTTCCAAAAGTGATGAATGGCCTGAAGCTAAATGACAACAATATACAATTTCAGCAACATTAAACAGTCTGCTGTCCAGTAGAGCGCTGTCCTGGTTCTTGCAGGGATAGGGTTAATTTTCCCAAGGAGCTGGCGCTGGACACAGGTATTCTATACCATGTAACATGCTTGGTCTATAGTGGGAGAGCTCCAGCTTGTTTTCATGTTCCTCGTTACTGTTTTTTTTCTTTCCTTTGCTGTTTTGCTAAACTGCCTTTATCTCAACCCACCATTTCATTTATTAATAAATTAAGCATATAATTAACACCTGGACCTTACATAATACTTCTGAAACAATTAAATCTGCTGCTTTTCTGTAAGGAACACAAGTGCCTTAAGTGAAAATATTGACTTCCGGTTGAGTTTGATCTTAAAGACACAGGATGAATTCAAATCCTTGAAGCCCATCAAACTGTAAAAAGAGACTGGGCATTATTCCTTTTCCATTGAAGCTTTTTAAAGCTGATTTGGGCACTTCATTATTTTTTTTTTTGAGACAACTGTATTGGGAGTGTAAGAAGAAGGAGCCCTAATTAATACAATTTTTCTGTTTTCCCATAGCAATTTATCCAGAAACAAGATCTCAACTTTGTCCAAGAAACCTTTTCGCCATCTGGGTTTGTCTGATCTGTGAGTTGTCATTTTTTAAAATATATTTTACTTGTGGCTAGCAATGAAAGAACAGGACTTTGAAGTTTGTTCTTTTGAAGCTAAAGGTCCATCAAAGAATAGAAATTAAATTCTGATCCAAAGGCGGCAGCAAATATGTTGCCAGTGACATAATGCAGAGAATTTTTATTCCGGGACTTCAGAAAAGATTAAGTGTATGCTTTAACATAAATTTATAAACCAAAACAGCTTTTTCCCTTCAACTTTAAAATACTTTTTATGAGATTATTTCACACAAAACTACTGGTGTTTGTATATGAGCTAGTAAAAAATACAGACATCTGCAGAACATAGAATCACAGAATGGTCAGAGTTGGAAGGGACCTTGAAGAACATCTAGTACCAACCCTTATGCCATGGGCAGGGACACCTTCCACTAGATCAGGTTGCTCAAAGCCCTGTCCAGCCTGGCCTTGAACCCCTTCAGGGATGGGGCAGCCACAGCTTCTCTGGGCAACCTGGGCAAGGGTCTCACCACCCTCACAGCAAAAAATTTCTTCCTGATATTTAATCTAAATCTCCCTGAATTAAGAAATAAGCCTGAAGTATGGCTAGGTTTGCTTGACATAACTAGGCCACTCTTAACTTAAGTATGAGTTAGCAAATACTGTGAGTTCTTGGGTTTTTTTTCCTAACTTGGCTAACCACAAACAGGGGCCTACCCCGCTGCAGGGGTATGATAAGTAGCAGGAAAGCTGTTTCTAGACACATATGCATATAGCAATCACAGAGGCCAGCACAATGTAACCTTGTAGAAGGAACTTATCTCTGAAGAAAAAGGGGGGTTCCGAGAGGGTGGTAAGGTATGGTAATGAATCCTCAGAGAATAATGAATATGTTAATTAGTTCTCAAAAATAGCATGAATATGTATGTATAATGTGCATATATGTTGTTAAACTAGTTTTACTTGGCACACACATTTGGAGGAGCAATCCTCTGTGTGCCCAGCGCTGCAGTAAAGAATACCTACTTAATAGTCATCCTGATTATTGAGTCCTGATTTTGCCTTTCATGTGACAGGCGGAAAAACAAACTCCACAACCTGCAAAGTTGTAAAGTAGGTATGTTTATTCAGCGCTGGGCAGCATGGGGGGGTAATCCCACTAAAGCTGTGCGCGCATGCCTTGGGGCGAGATTGCATATTTATGGAACTTACATACATATTCAATACATATTGTAAAATGCCTATACATATGCATAAACTGTAAACTGTCCCTGCTTCATATTAAGATGAGTTCTCTGCCTCCTAGTGTCTGCGCAGTACCTCCTGGTAGTGGTCATTGGGGGTCTTAATGATGAAGTCAGGAAGATCCTCTTCATCACCACTAGTAACCCTTGTCACTCACGCAGGCCCAGATCTACCCTGGATCTCGACCAAATCGCGGAGCTGGTCCTAGCTGGTTTAGAGATGTTCTCGGCCTTGTTTGCTTCTTGCTCAAGGTTTTCTTGTGTTTTTTTTTTTCTTGCTTTTATCTTTTACTGACTTATCAACATACCAGGGGAGCAGTCAACTTTTTAACCATAAGCTTTCCACTTCATCAAACCTCCCCTTTTCTTTTAAGTTAGTAAATTCCTTTACTTCTAGTTCCCTAAAATATTTGTTTGACTCTAATTTTTGCCTTAAGCAATTCTTCCATTCACTGTAAGAGTCCTTTACTTTGAAACAACATTTAAATGCATATTTAATCATTAGGCAGAGAACACAAAACAAAACTACAAGTACAATAATCGTTACAAACAACTGCTTTAACCATGCCAAATTTGGTGGCCACGAGGTCAACTTTTCCCAAAACTCAGAGAATCCCCATGAGGTATCGTCTTTAGTTACCTCATGTAGTAATTCAGCTTTCTCCCAGATTTAGGATAGATTCTTTTCAACTCTTTGGTCTTGATTGACATAAGTACAACAGTGCTTATTAATAACCGTGCACAGACCTCTTTCTTTGGCGAAGAGCAGATCTAGTCCTAGTCTGTTTTGTAAGGTTACCTCTTTCAGAGAGGAAATTTCTCCTTGCAAAGCTGTGAGCGTGTCTGCTGTGTCATTACTAATGATTTCCATTGTTGCTGAAATATTCACTAAAGCCTTTTCTAATTCATTGACTCCTAATCATGGAATGAACCACCTTGCAAAACTATGAAAGGTGGTCAGCCTATCTACTAAGGGGTTCCTATCACATTTTATTCACTTTGAGTGAGTCACAGATTTCATATAGGTTCGCAGTAAGCCAAGCGTGTTTAAACTAGTTAGGCTTTCTACAATGGTTATATTGGGAATACAGTACCTATGGCACATTGACCGGTCCATCCTAGGGGCAATACCTTGTATCCTCACCTTCCACAAATCCAATACCACCCCCTACCCACAGGAGTTGGCCAGCCTTTAGGAACAAATGCGGAATTTCTGCACATCTGTTTACAATTCCACATATTCACAGCTCCATACATGATATAAGTGCTGCAATTGGGGTACGCCCCAACAAAATGTGTAACTCCACATTTTGGGTCTGTTTTGTTTCCTCCCATATTTCCAGAAATATTGGCCAGGTGACATCTCTGGACACAAGGTACCCCTAGAGTTTCATTCCATAGTAGGCTTAAATATATTCGCCATGCAAGATTCTTCTTCGATATGTCTGTGTACTCAGTAAGAAACATATTATCAAAGGCACAGTCTATTGATGAGAACCTAGGAAAAAACGTGGCTACCACAGGGTGGCTATACCCAGCGCCTGTGGGCAAATGTGAACATATCCAACAATCAGATTGATTCATGGCACCCACAATTTTATTGTGCAGCTGCAAAAATACATTATTTCCCCATGCTTCACACTTCCCTACCAGGCTTATCGTCAATACCATGAGAAGGTAAGTCTTCCTGGCTGGACCTGCGTGATTCTCCATGACGATTTAGGTGCTTTCTTTACTCTGGTATGATGTAGCCAAGGGCTTTGTTCCTCGATCCGAATTGTGGTGAACGTGGTAAGAAGAAATTGATATGGCCCATTCCACTGTGGTTCCAGAGTCTTTTCTGTGAGGGATTTTACATAAACATAGTCTCCAGGCTGTATATTATGTACAGGTCCATCTAAACCCCTACTTTGAGTCCCGGCCATGTTTCCCAATCTTGTTGAGTTGTTTGCCCAATGCCACCATATACGAGGTCAAGATTTCATCCTCAACTTGTGTGGACATCCCCTTCTGTACTCCATAGGGTCGCCCATGCAAAATTTCAAAGAGACTCAGCCCTTCCTTTGCTCTTGGCCTAGTTCATATCCGCAAAAGAGCCAAGGGAAGAGACTGGGGCCAAGTTAAATTAGCCTCTTGCACTAGCTTTACAATTTGTTGTTTAAGTGGTTCATTTTTTCCACTTGGCTGCTAGACTGGGGGCGATATGGAGTATGAAGTTGCCAATCTATGCCCAGATGCCTGCTAATTCGCTGTATTACTTTTGAAACAAAGTGCAACCCCCTATCAGAGGATATAGTTGCCGGAACCCCAAAACGTGGGATTATCTCTTGTA
>VZRU01018371.1:107776-168592 GCA_013398155.1 Pedionomus torquatus | reverse complement strand
GCCCACCATTCAGATAGCATCTCATCCCTGGGCTGGTCCAGCCCTGGGCAGTGCCCTGTGAAGAGTCGCAGCCGCCTGCTCCTCTCTTGATCCCAAAGTGGTAAAAGAGGCTTTCACAAACACAGGGACGCAGCCAGTGTCCTTGTAGTGGCAACCACGCGTCCACTCCATTCACGTGCTCCTATAAAACGGGTTTGTTTATGTTTGCACTTAATTCATCCCTCCAGTTTTGTGTTACACGGCCTTAGCAGCATCGTGTGTCCTTCTGCAGGTGATACAGTGGTCAGCAGTCCCATAGCATGGGGAGGGGTGCCGGCACCATGGCAGGCAGCACGAGAACTCAGGGAGACCCTCTGGGAGGGGATGGGGATAGTGGCAGCCCAGCTGCAGACCCTGGACCATCCATACTCCTGCCAAGCTGACACAGCATCCCCACTATGGACACCTCACGACCTCCTGCTTCCTTCAAGAACCAGCCAGTTTTGCATTTTAAACCACAGCTGCTGCAGAGGTGGCTGAAATTTTAACTAAATACATCCTGTCGACAGAGGGGGAATAACAGCTACAGGTTTAAATGTGACCTTCCTAGTTTTTAGTTGAAATAATAAAAGCAAATGGTAAACCTGTTGCTGACATCGAGCAGCAGCTCTGGAAGTATAGCTACTGCTAAATCTCTGAATTTTCAAAACCTGACTCTTTTCTCATGGCAACTATATATACATAAAATGTATATAACCACAACAACTTACTAATAACAATTTACTCTGTAATTTTATCACAAACATCGGATATCCACAGACATGCTCCTGCTGAAAACCTGATTTGCCTGTTTACAGATTTATCGTCTGAACAGAAAAATGCAGTGGCCACGTCCATTTGAAATCAGGTAAGTCCACGTGTAATATGCAAGTTACCTGCCCTTTTAACGATAACCACGGTGTCATTACACATCAGTTCTCTTTTTCTTGGCAAGGCTGTCACACCTTTCTTATGATTTATTTGCATAAGTGAGCTGAACAGAGCCGGTGTCTTTGGGGCTGCTTACTGAAGCTGAGCCATGGTGTGCCTGACTGCCACAGCCGGGAGGGACCTGGCCTGCGAGGTTCTCCTTCCCAAACTAATGGTGGAACACAAAGTTCCACCTCTTTTACGAACATGCCTAACGTAGGCACTGGCCCCGCAAGTACTTGCTGCCATCTCCATGTGCTTCCTGGCAGAAGGCTTGGCCCTCTGTTTGCTATCAGCTCAGGGGACATCCTGCTGGAAACAGTGTCCTTGGCTCCTCTCCACGCACATGGACAGAGGCCAGGCAGTCAGCAGGTATGGTGGAAAAAATGATCTGATCCTTGGGGAAAAATCCATGGAAAGACTTTGCCTAGCTCCCAATTAATTTATATTTCCAGTATGAAAGGCTAGTTAATTTTTCAACAGTGTGTTTTTCAACAGGAGTTGGACCACAGCTTGGTTGGACCACCTGCCATCGCTACTGAAATGCAAATGTCCCAAGTTGAATCTCGTGGTGAGCCAGTGCAAGAGAGAGTGCAGCATTTCAGCATGCCTTTTCAGCCAGGGACCTTTCTGAAAGCCTTTCATACTGGAAGGGAAGGTTACTAGGGATGGATGAAGTCTTCAGTCTTTTCACAAAAAAAGCAATACTTGTGACCAACAGGCCATGCAAATATCTGCAGTGTGTCAGACACATTGCTTCACCTGCAGCTGAACTGGGGTGAAGAAGTTGCCCCAGGCTAAATTAAATGTTTCGAATAGGCGGATTTTCTTAATCTGGATTAGTTTTGGCAAAAGTCTGTGGAGAAAGGGATGAGGAGGGGCAGGAACACCGGCTGGCAAGAGACTTGATCACTAGCTTGTGAGGAGCAGCTCGGGAGAGGTCAGGTTTGCACTCATTGACAACGCCATGTCTGTAGAAGCCATCCTGCTGCCAGCACCACGAACGTACTGCGCATTCTCATCGTCACGCATGTGCCTGGGTTCAGGCAATCAAACTTGTCCACCTCCAGCCAGGGTCACCTGGGAGAAACCCTTTGGCTCGGGTGCTGCACGGGCCCCAAGAAGATGATACACACGCAGCAGCATTTGCTGAACCGTATCATTTCCCATGTATGAACACGTACAGTGGTGGCTCTCTGCCCACTAGAAGTGCTATGCTTGAATGTAGAGGGAAACTGTAAAGTATCTAAGGGTAAGACTGGCCTATTATATCCCCAGGCCAGCTGCTGAAATTCCCACTTCTCCTAGAGGTAACACTTGGCATCCTGATCTAGGACCTATCATCAGGGATCTGGCCACTGATTTCAGTGGCAGAGTTCATATTTCAAGCTTAAACATCACTTTTATTCTGGTCAGTTAGTCATATTACCTGTCTGTAGGGGAAGTTAATGTTCTGGGCCTGAAAAGCAATTTTCAGGGTGGAGTTACTGCAGAAAGGGTCCGTGCATGATTCTCAGCTGCTTAAATTCATCCTAAGTGGCCTAAGCACATTAAAAATGGCTGGTTCCATTTAAAACATCAAAAACTGCAGGCTTCATCTTTTGACTGTGTTCTCTTCAAAGAAGGACCATAAAGAAAGATAAAATTAAGGGTGATATTTCCAACAGTACTCAGCATCTAGCACTACTCCCCTGACATCAGTTATAAGACTCTAATTTTTTTTATAGGGATATATTTAAGACAGTGATGGGCATCACCGAAAATCCTGCCAGGGACTGCTTATGTCCTCCAGGCATCAATCAAAAGTAGTGTATTTGGCTTAAAAAGCTGTAACAAAATTACTATAAATCTTTCTACTACTTCTTGCTCTTTTTCAGGAGGGCAACACCTGGAAGTACTCTGTAAATTAACACCCTCAAATTTCCCCAGTTAAAACTTGAATACTAATGCGATAATTGAGCACTGAATTTGTACAGTCAACAGTTGGCTACAACTTCAGACCAGGATTTGAAGGTTAACATATTATTTTCATCTCTATCATTAAGAACAATAACAACCAGAGATCTAATTCTCTTAGACATATTCTTCAAGATCCCTTAGCCATATTAATCTTACCTCACTGTAATTTTATATACAATTTAAAAGATGGAGCTGCAATTATGATTCCCCTACAAAATAAAGTTACCTTTTGTTGAGTGAATTTCCTGCCTATTTTGTTATCAACCCTTTCTGCATTTCAACTAAATATGCATGGCATATTTAGTTCAGAGTGTGATCCTGCAAAGGCTGTCAAAGTGTTATCCATAAGTACTATTAGTGCCCAGCAGCGAATATCGCCAGGATGGAGATCTCTCACTGACCTGACCTCCTGGCCTAGGAACTGCAGAAGTAGTATTCAGTGGGATATCAACAACGGTATCTCAAATAATAAAGTGGGAAAACTTTTCTGAGCCTGGCACGTTACTTCTTGCCATTGCTTTTTGATGACCACAAGTGAAAATGCTGTTCATGCACATATGGTTTTCCCATGGTGAGAATGAAATGATGCTGATGAAACAGTTATTGATGTGCCAAAGTACCACCAACACCTAGAGCATCCTACCAACATGGTTGTTATTTTCCCTGCTTCTGCAATGTGAATTCTGTCAATGAGATGTGTGTTTCTTGAGTATCTTTAAGCTCTTGCAGTGCCAAACCAGCCACCTCAGCTTAAACCACTTCTGAAGGAAATTTGGGTAAGTGAAACCCAGTCTCCTCCCTTACTTTATAATGCACCTTGCTGTAAGTCATTCAGAACTTTGTCCCGACAAGTTGTGTAACTCGTGTGTTGTACCATTTGCCCCAGCTCCGTCTTTTACCCAGTTCAACTCAAAGTAATTCTGTAACTCTCAGCCATTTCGATAGAACCGGTCGCTGGCTGAGGCTGAAGTTATTATCCTGCAAGATATTGAAGCCACATGTTGAGGAAAGCTGAGAAGAAGAGAGATGGACGGTGTAATCGTTCTTATCAGCTTTCCAAATCAGGAAACACAACAACCCTTCTCTTCTCCCCAGATTCCCATATTTCAATCTTGTCAACAAAGTCTATTATTACCACGGTCAGACAGGAAAATGTGTGATATATAAATAAAATGCAATGTATGTTACTCAGTATGTAACGAGTGTTTCCTATTCTGGATGAGCTGTACTTGATGGGAAAGGTTTTGCAGTGCTTGTTTACAACGAATGCAAATAAATGGCATTCTCTGCAGACACGCTGGTAGAGGTAAGTGTGTCCTCCTCAGTAACTGGCTGCTTTAACAAGCATTCTTTCAAGGAAAGGCAGAAGTGTTTCATTCAGTGTGGACTAGGAGCTTGCAAGCTTTTGCCATAAGAAAGACAGGAAAAACAATCTTCCACAGCCGAAAACCAAAACCACAACTAGACTGACCTGTTAATTATTAGACAAGAAAGATAAGATATTCTCCTATTTCACTTGCCTCTTCGAAGAAAAATCTTACATGTGAACCTGATTTAATTTGGTCACTGAAAATGTCTACGAAATTGCTGAATCCTACAGAGTAGGGATACACGTGCACGTGCCTGTGATTTTTCTTTGTTGTAACGCAGAGCACTCCGTCCGTCTGTCTGTCTGTCTACATAAACATTACAGTAACATCTACAGTGCAACCAAGAGTATCTAAAAAAGTTCATGAATGACAGGTCCCTTTTCAGCCTTTCTGGTCGAACTTCTCCAGCTAGCTCTTCTGGAGATCCCAGAATGAAAGGTAAGACATCCTGCCCGGTCAGGAGAAGTCTACTCAGTCAATTTCACAAAAATTAGCTTCAGACTTTCCTAATCTTACAGGTTATATTTTATTGCAACGTTCTCGGCGTTGTGTCCACCAAGGCAGGGGGGACCCTGCTTGCAGCAGGAGGCAGAGGTTTCGGGGAAACCTGAAAGCTCTCAAACGTTTTCCCTCCACCTCAGGTCACAGAAGTGAAAATCAGCATAAAGCGAACTGCAGTTGGGATGTGAATGTGTGCTGCTGAAAGCACATTAAACTCAAAGCATTTGGCTTAGTCAGTGACTGGGTGGTGGTTTTTTGGTTGGTTTTTGGGTTTTTTTGTTTGTTTTTTGTTTTTTTTTNGCTGAAAGCACATTAAACTCAAAGCATTTGGCTTAGTCAGTGACTGGGTGGTGGTTTTTTGGTTGGTTTTTGGGTTTTTTTGTTTGTTTTTTGTTTTTTTTTTTTTTCCTTTGTGCACTGACATTTGACCCCTGTTATAATATGCACCTTGCACCACTGAAACCCAGTTAGTTATTTATTAAACTCAGGTACCAATGGCTGACTTGTACATATCAGGCTTTTAACTGCCTGGCGTTTCCCGTGCGCGGAGGAGAGGGGGATGAAAGGCGATTGTCTTTGCTGTGAAATTCTGTCATATCGGCAGAAAGGAGCTGCAAAGTGCAGCAATTTGTACCTGACCTCTGGTCTAAGAAGTTTGTACAAACCTATGAACCTTGGATTGAAATTGAGAAACAAGGTTTACAAGTACAAGGAAGAGATTTCGAGCACTCATTACCTGTGCCCAGGTTTAATATTATAAATTTGAAAAAAAAAAAAAAAAGAAAAGTAAAGTTTAACTAAGGCAGGGACTCTCTCAGGAGGCACCATTCCTGTGCTGGGTTAATTCAAGACAATTTAAGCCTACTGAAATTACAGCTCAGTTGAAAATACCTATGGTTTGGAAATTAAATTTCTGGGTGCTTCAAAAAAGGAGACAGATGTCATTTGAAATTCACCTTTTGCTGACCTTAACTGAAATTTTTTTGGGGGGTTTAATTAAAAGCTGAAGAAAGAAGACAAGCAGGACTCAATTTAATATAATTTCTTCAGCAAAGAATGGAAATGAAACGCAGAACTGAATAGAAATGATTAAAAAGAGTAGCAAAATGGCTCCTCCTTTGTTAACTTTATGCATTTTTATCCAACACATTATCTAATCTCAGTTCTACAGTGCAGAGCTATATGAGAAACCAACGGAAAAATAATCAAACCAACAACATTACAACCTGTTCTCGATAGAGACTCTTATGGTCTTATCCTGACGAGCAAAAAGGACATGTTTTGAAGTTCTGTTAGACTAATTGTATTACTTTAACTGAAAAGCTCTCTCAACTCTTTGAGACACTGGCAAGGTCTTTGGTGAGACATCATCAGCTAACAACAACATGTGCCACCATGGACTCTGTTTGGTGTGAAGGTGTCCAGAGATCAGCTGAGATGATATGACTGAAAAAGATGTTCTTTCTGCAACCCAGCCTGTCAGGCCATGGAGCGTTGTAAGGGCTGGCAGTAACCTCATGCTGTGACATCCCTTGCATGCTTTGAGCATGGGCTGTCACCCGTGGCAAGCCTGGGGTGTGCAAAGGCTGAAGGAGCACCTTACACACACAGTTTGAAGCATGGCTTCAGTACCACCCAGCTCAGGACAGGACACCATTACATACAACTGCTGCATCTGGTCCAACACCTAAATGGACAATTTTGTCCTTGGTTTTAATTGAGCCTTACTTACAACAACTACATTTCCTGGTGGTTTTTTTTTTTTTTTTTGTTTTNTTTTGTTTTGTTTTTTTTTTTTGTTTGTTTGTTTTTTTAAGGTTTTAGATTCAATTGATTTTTTTCTTACTTAAGTTCAAACTTCACTATTGTTATCAGCACTGACCCCAATTAAACAATAAATGAATAAATAAATAATTAAAGGTGAAGAGATTAATGTCACGTGTCCTATGTCCCATACAAGTCTTAAATGTTTCACATGCTACTTAAGAAGAACGTGAATAGAATAATATTAGAACTATATTCTTTTAAAGTTCTATTACATATTCAGTATATAGAGCAAGTTATATAGATTCATTTGTATTAATAATAGTAGCATATATAGCTTGCTTGCTGAACCTTCCTTGCCACTGTCAATCTACAAGCCCCAAAATTTGTATCTAAAGCTGATAACCCCATTCTTAGGGTATGATTTTTATGTCTATCTCTTGAAAAAACAGACCAAAATACCTGCAAGCACAGACAGAAAATGGCAGAGACAGCCCAGCTGAAAGCACAACATTAAGTGTTTGTAAATGGCTGCCTTTCACTTCATTAATGTAAGATAGTGGGAAAAATGTCTCCGAGACACAGTTTTATTTGTTTTCCTCTGTCTAAAATATCAGTGGTTTAGTTTTCACTGCACTGACGTTCGCTTTCCTACTTGCTACGCACATTCTTTTAGATATTCACATGTCGAGCTTGTAGTTCAAGTGCAGAAGTAGCTGCTACCTTCTCAGACAGCCCTTTAGGATCCTCGAAAGGAAGGCAAGCCCCAAACCCGATACCTTGACAATGACATACTTGGGGTCTCAGCTCCCCAATCAACAAAAACCAGACAGAAAGCCCTACAGAGCAAACAAGATTTCCCTTACCTCTCCGGTCCCGCGATCGAAGTGCGACAGGTTAGGAGGACTCGTGCCTTTGCCCCACCAACCTTTCTTCCCAATGGCAAGAGCCGTCTAACCTGGTTATAGAGTTTATGCATCTCTTTATTGGCCAGCGAGCGTTAGCCATTTAAATTCCTTGGGAGTCATTTGTTAAGGGCTCTTAGGCTGAGGCTAAGTGGGTGGGACGGGAGGGAGAGGGGATGTTAGCGCTGCCAGACGCAGAGAGCTCTCCAAAGCGGTTTGAAGATTAATAGAAAACCATCTGCAATGAAGGGATCTTTGGAGGGAGGGCTGGGTCCAACTTTCAGGGAAGCACAGGAAAGAGAAACCGTGACATTTTTGCAGGGAGGAGGAATTTGAAGAGAAAGATTTCATTCAAAATCCAAAACTTGGAAAAAAGGGAGTGAAACATGTACAAACAACTCCTTCCTAGCACAAGGCGTTGTGCAAATAGCTTGAGTTACTCACAACAGATAAGATAAGAAAAGGGCATATTTTACTTGACGGCATGAGGGTTTTTTTCAGTGAAATCTTATGTGGTTTTTTTTTCTTCATAGGTGCCTGGCAAAATTATTTCAGGCTGCTCTGGATCAATTTACCTTTAAGTTGCACAAAACAAGAGCGAGCGAGAGGTAGCTTTACTGATCTCGGCAGCGGCGGGATGGTAGGAATAACTCCGCCTGTGCCCGGTACCCGGCGTGCACCATTTCAGCAGCAAACACGGAAACTCAAAAGTGTTTGCTTGAAAGGAAAAAAAAAAATAATAAAAAAAAATAGCCTGGTGCAGGAGTAAAAAGCACAGGGGTGGTAAAACATGATTCATGACAGCAGAAATGGTCTGTACATAACAACGGAGCATTAGGCCCCGGGAGCACTTAGGCAAAGCAAACAACACACCTTCTCGAGCAGCCAAGAGGAGGAACGGCACCGAAACACTCTTTGGATGATGGATTTCCCAGTCGGCAAGCAGTGTGCACAACCAGCCGGTGGGAGACGAAGAAGTAGGGCATGCCCTGGGGAGATGACTAATTTCTGGGAAAGGACACTGCCGGGAGAAGGTGAAAAGAAAACAGCATATTGCAGAAGCAAAACAACTACAGCTTTTGGTCCTTTCCCAGGTTTTCTTACTGGCATAGCCACTCCTTCCTTCTTTCTCTTTTTTTTTTTTCCCCCCAAAAAAGTAAAGTGTGACCCAAACCTCCAGCCAAGCAACAGACAGGCAGCAACTTCAGAGCATCCTAGCATGGAAGGAGAGGTGTCTTCACCTCTTCATGACAAACTGTGCAGAGAGGTGGATTCTGCAGAGAAAGCACTGTCAGTTTGTACCAGATGGTCCTTCCTAATAATTTGTCTTGCTCTCTTACTGGTCTAATCTGGGCATGTAAAACTTAGAGACATCCTTGTGCTGCAGAGTCAGAGGCTGGTCAATAGAGAAGAGGGCTAGGGGAGTCAACGGGTGTGGAGATAAGAGCACTAAAATTAGAAGGCTCCAAGTTAGAGAGAGAAATGTGGAGGATGGCAAAGACAGGCAAAAGAAACATCTTTGTGGTGGTTTCTGAGAGCAAATGGGAAGGATAGCTGTTTTACCCACACTGCAAACCCAAAGGGTGATTGCAGTCACTCTGCTCTGGCTTTTTAGACTTGTTTATCCACAGTGCTGTGGCCGTGGTGTGTTAGGCACTGTACAAACACACCTGCAGCCCAGATCCTGGTCCCCAAACGCCTGCAGCCCATCTACTGTACAAGTCTTTCATCCTCAGAATTCCTCTTTGCAAACGTTAACTCATGCAGAGAAGCAGGTACTGCTCTGCTGGTAAGGAAGCATGGAAATTAACCAGGGCTTGCCCCAGACTGTGGAAGGAATCAGTCTCAAATCCAGCGATAAAATCTAGGAGATTCTGCCAAAATTAGATCCATGTCTCAATCCCGCTGATCTTTATAGGGAAATGAGTATGAAATATTTAGCTGTTACAAGCTCAGAAAACTTCCCTCCACCAGATTAATAATTTATTTTTTTTTTAAGTCAGTAAGTCAGTATCCTCCTCTTTACTTTGCATTTTTCTTTTGGAAAACGAACCAAATTTTTAACCAGAAGCATTATGAAGCAAATCCTATCAAATGCAGTTGTGTGTGTGCGCACTTGAACGCGGAGGAAGACTACTCTGCTGTAAGAGGCATGAAAAAGCCCCAAGGGTAGTGAGCCATGGGCTTGATATTTGAAGGCTCTTCAGTAAACCCTGTCAATAAGGCTCATGCAGGGGGGCGCCATTCAAACCCTGGACATTCATTTTCTGCTTTCACTTTTAGCTCCAGTTTGTTGGTGGTTTCCAAGTTATGTTTTAAAGCAATGAACATTGTCAGATCAAGCTGCTGCAGGCTCTTCTGAGGTGTCAGCACCCCCAACGGCAGAATTTGAAAATATATTCATTTGCCCTGCAGGCTGGGCTTTTATAGGGAAGTTGGGCAGAATATTGCAAGTGTGTGCCCCCCCTCACAGTCTTCCCGTGCATTAGGCACCTGCTTCCCATCAGCTTCAAGCACACTGTGTTCATACGGATTACATGGCTTTTTATATGCCTCTTTATGATGACTCTGGCATCACGAGAGGGATACACCTAATGGACAGCAGAAAAGTGCTAAGGGCAGAGCCATCCAAGCAGCAGGAAGGATGGGTTCTGTACACGCACGCACGCTCCTCTCCTCATGCAGCATCCACTGCACTGGTGGAAAGATATAAACGCATCTTCTCTCCTAACATACAGCTTGGCTGCAACAATGAATGTCCCCATCCATTAAAATAATACCATGAATAATATTTAGCTGTTTCCTCTTTTGGGTGATTGATAGCTAAGTGGGAACCAAATCCTAAGAGATGTGAAAGAGAACAGTACAGAGAAGAGTCCATCCAGACTAGTCTATACCTATGATTCACACTGCATCAAAAGAAAAAGAAGCGTGACCAGCAGGTCGAAAGAGGTGATTCTCCCCCTCTGCTCTGTGCACAGGAGATGCCACCTGGAGTACTGTGTCCAGCTCTGACNTGGATGCCCCATCCCTGGAAGTATTTAAGGCCAGGCTTGATGGGGCTTTGAGCAACCTGGTCTAGTGGGAGGTGTCCCTGATCATGGCAGGGGGGTTTGAACTCAACGATCTTTGAGGTCCCTTCCAACTCTAACCATTCTATGATTCTATGATCTTATGTTTCCCACACACCTTCCGTTGCCTCTTATGGTCTCCTGTAGTGAGATTACGCACATCAGGTTTTTTCCTAAATAATTGTTCTCCTGAATACAGTCATAGAAAATGCTGGACATTTGAAGAAAAAGAGTGAGATGAGGTACTCTGGAATGTGCTAGTACCGACTGAATGGGGACTGGCTCCCTGACAGAGTAGGCTTCCCAGGAGATGTTGCTCTTCCCCTCAGCTGGCTCTCTTATACAAGCAGACATGCAATCTGGCCTCTGCTGACTGAGTGCACTGGGCTCTTCCACCTGGTGTCAAGCACTAATAAAGCACTGATTCTGCTCTCTGAGATTTTGACAAAGATCAAACCTCCCAAATGCTTTGGGAGATCCAGAGGCTGATCACAGGCCCATCCTTTTATTGGGGTGAGGCTATTCTCTGGATGAGAGTGAGATGATCATGGTAGGAAACTGGCTTTCAGAAGGTATTTCAGGGTGGCAGCTCGGCATCTTGTGACAGTGCAGACACGTGAGTAAGTAAGTGAAAGGAGAAGGGAGAGTAAGGAGTGAGGAGCGAGTTGGTTATATTTGGTCTTCAAAAACTACTGAGAGACTGTAGTGGAATGAGAAGGGAATGTGCCAAGCGAAATATTTCACCAAAAGGACACATTAAGAGTGACCTACAAGGTCTCTGGTCTTAATCTCAGAAAGTCTTTACAGTCTATCAGTATATTCACACATACGCTTGTCCTCAGCCTCAATACAGCCATAAAAATTAGGATCTCATAATGTAACAAAAAGGCTTTTTTTCTTTCTTTCTCTTTTCTTTTCCTTCTCTTTTAACAAAACCACTTTGTGTTTGGTAAGACAGGTTCCCACATGTTTGTAGAACCATTTTATTGCCTCTTTCAATGTTTAAAGAGACAACACCACGTTATTTAAATGAATAACATGTTATTTTACATCTGTTCTTACACAATGTGAGTTAATACAGAACAATTGGTCACTTCCTGACTTTCAGAAGTTATTGTAGACCAAAAACCGGAGAGATCCTTCAGAGAACATACACTCTGTACCACAACACTCTTATTTCTTTACGGGTGGGTAGTATACAACAAACACACATAATTACATATGTCAAAACAGCTTTACTGTTTACACTCTCAAGAGATTTTTCAGAGGTATTCAGGCGCCAAGTTAGACACTTGGAGGCAATAGCTGTCCAAGTTCTCTCACACTGAAGCCTTTTCCATGCATAACCTACGTCAGTGCTTTAATGGAGTCAAAAGACCAGTCAAAGCCCTTGTTAAAGGTAGACTCCCCTTCTGCTCCGCCAGCCCCCACCACATCTCCTATCCCAGCATGGAGAGGACAAAGTCACAGCCCTGAAGGTGGAGTCCCACCAGGGGGAAATTTGGCCAAGGACACCTTGGGCTTTCCCGTTTTGATCTTAGACTTCTCTGGTTAATGGGCAGTGAGAGTTGCCCTGATAACCTTAACAGTCACTAGACAAAGTTGTAGTTTTATTTTTAGCAAATATTTTCATTGTCAATGAAAGTCAGCACAGATGATCAACCTGGAAAGTTTCCCCATGTGCAATTTTGTGTTTTCACTTAAACCTGAAAGCAGGTTTTAGGTTCCAAAATGTAAGAAGACAGATACTGAATAAACCCATGGAATGTGATAGATTTAAATTAGCACATCTAAAAAAAAAAAAAAAAAAGGAAACCAGCAAAACTTGGAGGTTTTTTCCTATAGCAATGACCATTATTACATCTCTGTGACATGTTTGCTTTCCATTAAAATAAATACAGGGTGGGTTCTGGATAGACATATCTATAAGGGAGGTTAACATGATGATTGCTTTCCAGTCCCTGGGTAAATACAGCACTCTGTGGGAGAAAGGTTTAGACCTCACTAGCCTGATGTGGCTGCTCTGGATCGGTGCTTCACACCACAGTCTCACAGACGTGTTAAACTGGGGCTGCCAACGTAACGTCACACTCTCTGTCCTTCCCACAGCTGCCCTGTGCAGCCTCCGCTTGTGTTGCCACAAGCCTTTTTGCAGCTACACCCTGAGCACACTCTACCAAACACCTGGGCTGGCAGAGGGGAAGAAGAAGGTGGGACCAGTCCTTCTGCCAGCCAGCATTGCTGCCTTAAAGCATTTGTCCAATCACCAGCATTGAGCAAATTCGTGGGAAAATGGGAAAGATCTCTTTTGAAGCCTGCTGAAGTCAATTTCACAGAACCATTCTTGGATGAGATTTCACAGAGGGTAGATGAGAGCCTTTCTGTAACAGCGAGGAGCTCACTGAACCATCCAAAGAGATCAGAGGGTAGAACAGTTAGGTCTTTCTAAATTTGGATGCAGCCAGTGAGTTTTAGTGCTGCAGGTATCAAGAGGCTGAAGGTACTGGAGCAATCAAGGAGGGAGGTGCAGGGCAGTAGTGTGAGCTCCACGGGTCACTGAAAGGCACCTGCTGGCCATCGCCTGTGGCTAGTAAGGATATCCAGCCAGGACAAGCCAACCATGTACCAATCAATTTCAATAATTAAAAGGTTCCCAGCAAATATGATTCTCACTCGTTTGCTCTGGGGCCTTTTTGCAAAAGAGGGCATCACAGGGGTTTGTGACACATGTTCCCAAGAGAGAGGATCAAGACCTCCAAATTTATATGCGCAGGCGGCTTCCAGAATTGAGATACAAAACTGAGTGTGGCTAGCCCACCAAACCCTCACCACCTCCCTTCCACCAATTGCTCCGTCCTTTCCCAAGTCACAGAGGGATATAAGAGTACTAAGCAAAAGAGCTTTTCCTTTAGCCAACAGGCATCATCTCTGGTTAGGGCATAACCTTTTCTAGTTTACTTCCTAATGTCTTACAAAAATAAGACAATAAGCATTACTTAGAAATTGTTTGTAAAAAGAGGTTATCAAATAAGGGAACTGACACAGTTCCCTTCAGGAAGACAAATTTACTTTTCTGTCTCCCTGAAACAAAAAAAAACATGAAGCAAAAATTTAGGCTAGAGTAAAAAAAAAAAAAAATTAGTTTAGACTGAATGAGCTGCAGGGGAGTTGACTGTATCCATTAACTCTGGTGTCTCTTACATTGTGTTTTATTACACGTTCACAACTTTCACATATCAGAACACTGATTTATTGTCAGGATTAGGAAAAAAACAACTTCCGATGGTGCTGGGAGTCTGACCTGCCATGCGCAGCAAAGGCATCATTACCAAAGAAATCGGTGCTAGGCTGATGAAGATTTATACCAGTCCTACGCTGCCAGAATACCTGGAACAGGACTTTTCCTACTAAAAATCGGTTTGTGACCGAGTCACCCCTCGGTGGTGCGTGCTGCCGTGAGTTGGGAGTGGGGTCACACCTCTTGGCCCATCGCCCCGCCTCCGCACACTGTACTTTGCCCCTGCAGCCCAGGGCAGATTTGCCCGTGCCATCACATGCTCTCGCCTTACCTAACCTCACCCCAGCACCCCAGCTTCTCCTCTGCCAGGGTCTGCATCTTCTCTGCTCCTCTCTCCTGCTGACCTTCACTAGGGACAGGCAGGATCTGGGCTGCAAGCCTGTGTTTCACCA
The DNA here is from genome assembly GCA_013398155.1 of Pedionomus torquatus. Taxonomy (NCBI): domain Eukaryota; kingdom Metazoa; phylum Chordata; class Aves; order Charadriiformes; family Pedionomidae; genus Pedionomus; species Pedionomus torquatus. Next base: position 154,384 of record VZRU01018371.1, on the reverse strand, counting down.
AGTTTGCCTCTCAGCAGCCAGCATTGTACTCCACTATATGCTGCTCCTGAGCCACTCTGGTTTGCTCTGGTTCGGGGCTGATTTAAAGCTATGATGCCAGTCTGAGATGTGCTTCTACAGCAGAGGAAACAGGATAGATTTCCCTGTTACTCCTCCAGCACAGGCAAACCCTAGAGCTATGTCTATACCCAGCAGAAGCACAAGTGTAACATAAGCTGTTCTTGGTATGAACTTTGCAACCCTGTGGTTAAACCACCCACCGTAACCAAACTGCTCAAATAGTGAAAGGGCACTTTCACCTCCACGGCTGCACCTGGGCTGGGGCCCACCATCGGTGTGGGGCTTTGGGGCATCATCCCCTTGACTGCCAGGGCTGCCCCAGGCCATCCTGTGGGCTAGAGCCAGCCTAGTTAAACTTGAAAGTGCTCAAGGGCCGTGTTAATGGGCAGTTCTCAGTAATCACAAGAAGATGATTTTTTTACAGGACTACACTTCTGCTACAAAACACTTCTCGCAAAGAAAGACCTCAGAGTGCTGTTGACATAACTTACCTCTGTAGATATCTGACAAGATAAACCACGCAAAGTGTCTGTGATTTCAAGGACCTTAATAGCCAAAATGTTTAGGAATTAGAAGAATGGTCTGAATGACTGCAATTATTAAATCCATTAGTTAAATTGCTCTTTCACTTCCCCAGGAGAGAAAATGTTTCTGCAGTGACCTAGGACCTGCTCTTGAGCCACTCACAAAGCCTAAGCAGGGGACGTATCTCATTCAGGACACACCTAAGCCCCACACTTCCTATTTCTAGGGGAACGGTTGTATTTTCAAGAGGACATTTCCAAACTGACAATAACCAATGCCTTGGATTCAGACTCAGAATCTGCGTGAAAATATCCTAATACAGGAAGGTGCCTTTACTTTGGCTAAAGGATGTGTTGGAGACAGAGTGAGCTCTTCTGAGCAGTATCCACACTCTCAGCTCAGCCCTTTTTATCTCTCGCATTTCTTATCTTCTGGAGGGAGGATGCATGTATACCCTGGGACTGCCCAGGGTAGGCACTGTGGGCAAGTCATAGAATCATAGAATCTTTAGAGGTGGAAGGGACCTTAAAGATCATCCAGTCCCAAACCCCTTGCCATGGGCAGGGACACCTCCCAGTAGAGCAGGTTGCTCAAAGCCCCATCCAGCCTGGCCTTGAACACTTCAAGGGATAGGGCATCCACAACTTCTCTGGGCAACCTGTGCCATGGTCTCACCACCCTCACAGTAAAGAATTTCTTCCTGATATCCAATCTAAATCTCCCCTCTTTCAATTAAAACCATAACCCCTTGTCCTATCACTACATTCCCTGTAAAGAGTCCTTGCCCCTCTCTCCTGTAGGCCCCCTTCAGTTACTGGAAGGCCTTTATAAGACCTCCTTGGAGCCTTTTCTTCTCTGGGGTGAACAACCCCAGCTCTTTCAGGCTGTCTTCATAGCAGAGGTGCTCCAGCCCTCTGATAATTTTCCTGACCTTCTGCTAGACCTGTTCCAACAGGTCCATGTCCTTCCTGTCTTGAGCTCTCCAGAGCTGGACGCAGTACTACAGGTGGGGTCTCATGAGAACAGAGTAGAGGGGGAGAATCACCTCCCTCCACCTGCTGGCCACCTTGTTTCAGGGGGGAAGAAGACGACTTCAGGTAAAAGATTGTCTGCCTTTAGGTTCAGGGAAGAGACTTGGGGACATTTTATTTGTTAGTAGAGATGTAACTGATGGCAACACTGTCCTCAGCTGTTGGGCATAAATAATGCTTACCATGCACCTGTGACATTAGCTGTTTGCAAGGAGGCATCTGCAATTAAGCAGGAAATTGCAGCTTGTCAGTGGGTTAACCAGGTGACAAATTACTGTGATCCTGCAGAAATACTCCCCCTTTTTTACAAAAACAGTTAAAATCTTCTCAGGAACTCTAAAAGGTCAGTCACTTTACCTTTCTCAAAAACATGGCTGGTAAATTCCTAAAAGAAGCACATTTAATGGTGGGAATGCATACAGGTTGCATTTTAAAGGTAATATCCAAATGACCAAATATCCAGAGGAAGAGCTGCTAGTCTCTGTGCTGCTAAAAAGGCTGAAATCTGACCTTTCCAGGGTTGTGTGCTGCCTTTAGAGCACCACTGGAGGTACACAGAGACCTGTGTTTGAGGACATTGCCCTTGCTCCCACTTTGCTGGAGGTCATTCTAAAAGAAAAGGGAAGACATTTTTGTGCAGTCTGTCCCAGCCTCACCCAGTTTGATTCACCAGTACATGATTTAACACAGAATACCTGATTATGAAAATGTAATATATTGCTGTTTAGTACACAGATTAATGTGGCAATCACCGGCTTGACATTGGTTCTTCTCCTATCCAAGTACTTAGACTTCCCACATCACCCTTGATGTCTGAATTTGATATCTGTAGAAGGAATTATTTGTTCTGTTTATATTTAGGCATGAATGTGAAGAGATGGTTGAAATTCTGTTGCTGTATAAGTTTATCTGAATTAAGTTAATTCACTCCTGGTGCCACATCACCACGTTTGACATCAGCAATACTACATGAGGATTCAATTTGACTTCCCATATGTTTCATGGTATTAAACTGGTAGTATATACAAGACAGTGCATCCCAGAAAATACAAACAAAGCCATCAGGTGACGAGGGTTCCCTTGTTTTAATCTTTGGCCTTTGTAAATGAAGAAAATATTTTTCTGAAGATGTGCCACAAAGCCAGTGAAGAGTAGAAAGGTTATACCAATGCTTTAGACTGCTTTTCTTTGGAAACTCTCAATTCTCTTGGGAGCAATTATTGTTAAAATTTAAACTTAAGCAGATTAAAATTGCCTTGCATGCAATTTCCTAAGTATATTGATGATGCCAACCACGGAAAAGTCATTTCCTTAAACCGTCACTGAGTTACGTCATTTCAGAGAGGAAAAAAGTTAACATTTTGAGTTTGAGCGCTTAGTCCTGAAAAGAACAGTTTATCTATGTGAAAAGGTTACTTTTGGTCTGCCATTGACTGCCTTGGGGGAGTAAACATAACAAAGAGCCATTAGAGAATGCAGTGTGATGGTTGCTGTGCATGTCGTGTACACCTCAGCGGCACAGGACACTTGCTACCTGGAAGAACAGGAGCCTCAGCAATGACTGCCTGTTTCCAGCAGAGACACTCGGTTGTACTCAGAGCCCAGACAGCATCATGAAAGAAAAAAACCTTCACATCTAAAGCATAAGACAGCCTCTTGCATTTAGTGACAAGGGAGACAGATTTCTCTGAAACAAGGCTTTTCCATCACAAACTTCTTGATGAACGCCTACGCTGTGTTTTGGGGCATCTGCCAAGAGGTAGATGCCTTCTGGTAGATGCTCAGGAGGCTGAAACAGGTGCTTTACTAACAAGGCTCCCTCCAGCACAGCCTGCATTCCTGCTAAATACCATAGGAACTATAGCCACGACCATAATACTGCCAAAGGGTAGGGTTACTAACCTACAGGTGGCTCCCCAGCTGTCTGGCAGCAGTAGGCTTGCGTCTCGGTAAGCTGTCTCGTGCCTGGTGCCACCGTCGCCGTTGCGTACCCAGCACCCAGCCACCCGCTGCTCTGAGGCTTCAGCCGAGGACTTTGTAGGTCATGGAGAAACAACAGGACGGACCTCGTGCTTTCGGATGCTCTTTTACTGAAACTATCACGGGAACCTAAATCATTGCAACACCTAACGAGGACCAGAGCTGGTTAAAGGGCACTTTACAAAAGGTTCCTCCCTGGGTACACTGTGATCGTGTTTCGCCAAGAGCAACCAGTTTCTCTCCTACCTCCTCTGGCCAAAGGTCAGCGTGTCAAAGTGAACAAAGTCCAGCAGCAGCTCATGGTTCAACGGCTAAAGCCACTCCAGCTTAGCGCAGGTGCTCCAGAAGTAAAGCTGCTGTGACACTCAAGCTCCCAGGTAGAAACTACTGTAAAATTTGGAAGGGGAGGGAGCGCGTTTCGGCACAGAAGACAAACAGCATTTGTGGCTGTAACTGAGCAAACACACAATAAATAGACTCGTTGTCTTTCCCTGGGAGTTGATTTCCCTGTTTGCACATCCTAGCACTGGCATGCTCTTCCTGGTTTTGCTGAACACGCCGTGTTCCCAGCCTGGTTTCCTAAAAAATGACCCCACAATCCACCCCATGCTCCAAACTCACTGCGTGCCTGCCAGCCCCCTTCTCCCATCCACCACTTCTGGAGCTCAGCAGCCAAGCAGCAGGATGACCAAGAGAGGTCTCAGAGCCCCTGTAGCTTTAGTAAAGCTAGGACTATGTCCGAGAGATGAAATTTGTAGGTGATTGAGGGAGAGGCAGTTAGAACCAAGCTTTTCACCCATCCTGAGAAGCAGAGGCCAGCAGGGCTGTGCAACCTGTAGGTCAAAGCACCCATGGTCCCCAGCAGCCACCCAACCTGCAGGAAGGGGATGCAGAGACAAGCAAGGGAAGACTGCAAGGGGTGGGAGTCTGGGAGAGGCTGGGGACATGGGAAGGAGCTGGAATTGCTCTGCATTCCTATGGCGATACTATAGAAAACCAGACTTAATAAGTTCTGCTATTCATAGATCAGCCGGTTATAATGATGTTAAATCCTCCAGCCCTTGTCTGTCAAATTCACACTGAGATAAGTAGGAACTAAGCATGTTTAAGAGCCTTTGAAGATTGTATACGTGCCTAGATATTGGCTTGGGGAGGTCTGACTTTAAATACCCCTGTCTTAACGGCAACATATAAAAAAGGGTTCTGCCTTTCAGACACAAACTTTAATCATTATGTTGCCCAACTCATAGAAACCGTATCAACAAAATTATGCAAAGTGTACCCAGCTATGTTCTAACACTGAATAAAAATCAAATTTCTCAGACTATGCCACACTTTCATTTCATTAAGCATAAAGCATTTTTTTATTAACTTAGACCCTAAACCAGTCATGCTGTCTTCCAAAACACTAAATATAGGCTTCCTTAAGTACACTATGGATACAAATGTAAAGTTACTGGAATGTCACAGGAGAAGTAACAAAAACATCTAAAAGTGTGGCCTACAGCAGAGAGAGAAAATAGATTTCTGCAGTCGTGGAATGAGGAGACATGTGGAAAATCCTGGCTGCTGGTTTTGTGATTTTCAGTTCATTAGTAGAAGCGTTGTCTCCAGAGAGAGCTGCTTTCCTTCCCTGCTTCTCTAGAAAGAGGACAATGCACAGAAGGAACACAATGGTTTGAAGAAGAAATTGTTTTTCTATTATCCTTTTACATCTCTCAGTTGCTCTTTGTAACAGTGCACAATTTTAAGGCAGTAATAACGAAGGAGACATAATCAGAAAGAACTGACCTTCTAATAAAACAAGGAAGAAACACCTAGGGTGGGCCAAAATCTGAAGAGTCAATGATACCCTTCAATAAGGATGTAAAAGGGAGCAATCCCACCAGTTGTCTGCCTGCTGGTTTGGAAACACCTGACAGCTAATGTCCTGCATGCTATTGTGCACTTAGGCCAGAGAAGGGAAACCCCAGTTTGTTTATTACCCCACTATGGGGCTTTGTTTCTGATGTTCTTACTCCCAAAAGCAGCAAAAGCACCAAAACAGTGTGTTGTTTAATATCAAACAATGCTCTTACTTTTCTTCTAGAACAGGGAAATCCAGTCTTGCTCAACTGCCCAGCCAGAAGGAACACAACTATACATTTAGACTGGGCTTATCAAAGAAAATAAGGAACTGCATGAAAGCAGGGAAATTTTATACCAGGAGCAAAGGGAACTCATCATTACTTGTCAGGAGTTTCTCTAAGTGCCTGTCAAACTGGGAGCACAGCATTTTATAAACCCCAGTGTCAGTTCTTACCTCAGAAAGAGGAACCAACGTGTGGTTTGGGAAAAATGAGTATGTTGCAGTTAGGTGGCAGAGTGGCAGGCAAATGTAGTCAGGGCACAGGGTGACGCTGAGGGTCTCACACCTCAGGTGTGTTCTCGACCCTCTTGGCTGCTTTGGAGCAATTCTTTCTCTTGGTTTGGCCCAGAAATCACATCCTGGACATGGAAGTTTAAATCAAACTGTGAGATCTCAAAACTTTTGGATCTAATCATGTATGCTCTCCAACAAAAGCATGTTGTGTTTAAAAAAAACAATCTCAAAAAGCCATAACATAAGCACATAACCCCTGCTTAGTGCTTGTCGCCTGTGGAGGAGTGTCAGACACTCCCTTCTGAAGGAGGATCACATTTATTCCTACAAGGGGAAGGCGAGGAGATTCCCGAGGAAGGTCTGGACCACTGCCTGCGCTGCATCTCCATTCGGCCTGTGGGAGTGCAGAAGAAAGAACATGTGTCCTCTCCACTGCCCCAGCCAGTAAAACCCTCTGCCTGCTTTGATCCCTGGAGCAGCTCAGAGCAGCCCCACGTGTCCTGCACATCTGCACCATGAGATAGCTACGTTCACAGAATCATAGAATGGTTAGAATTGGAAGGGACCTTAAAGATCATTGAGTTCCAACCTCCCTGCCATGGGCAGGGACACCTCCCACTAGACCAGGTTGCAAAGCCCCTTCCAGCCTGGCCTTGAACACTTCCAGGAGTGGGGCATCCACAGTATCTCTGGGCAACCTGTTCCAGTGTCTCACCACCCTCACAATAAAGAATTTCTTCCTAATATCTAATTTAATTCCTCTGTCCTTGTCCGCTGAGCATCCACACTGCATCAATGCTTGCTTTTGGGTCCTCTTTTGGCCAGTGCCAAACCCCTCTTCCTGAAAAAAGTCCAGATGTGGCTCCAAGGACAGACAAAACAGGTGGCCTGGGCTGATGCAGCACAGTCTTCCAAGAGGATCCCTGCACTCACAGGTGTCCCTGTGTGACTCCACGCTGTAGCCAAACTCACTCCCTCAGTTCCATCATGCCCCTCTGCTACACTTCAGGAGCTCACAGTTAACAAAAAGGGCATGAGAAATGGTAACCATGCCTTAGGACTAGGAGAGTCATCACAGGTGCTAGAGAAGACCCAAGGCGCATGGCTTGTGGATGAGCCAACCTGCTCTGGAGGGGTTTGTGGAGAACCACAGCTCCTGATATAAATAATAAGTTTATATCTACTTAAATGAATAAAATGCCTGCTGCCTCCCTTTTTGTTATCCCCAAAGCAACAGAGCAGAGTTAGTAAATGTAAGTGAAAACTGCTTTTACTCTGAACAAACCCAATGACCAGTAGGCTAAATAAATTTGGAAATATGAGGTGCAAACTGCAAATATTTGGTGTCATACCTCCAAAAGACTTTGTGAGATTCTACTGAAACCTGCCAGGAAGAAACTAACCTGGGCTCAGGTGAGGCAAATTTTGTTTTCCTTCTGGTTCCTTGGAAGTGGAGCAGTTATATGAAATGTAGGCCTACTGCTAAAAGCTCTTTTCATTTACAAATGTGAAGAAACTCGCATTTAGCATTGGGGTGTTTTGAGGGAGGTGTAAAAATTCATATACACATCCCCACACCTGCCCACCTCGTGGGCATTTACAGTGCAAGTGGTCAAAAAAACCCACCCTAAACCAATGCAGAGACAGGGGAAGCAGAGGAAGAGACAGGCAACCAGAGGAGACAGACACCTCACGGCATAGTGTCAGATCTCCGAACACCACAAATGAAATACTGAGTTATTACACCCAGTTCATACAGAAAGCCGCCTGCTGCTAACAGGTGAATGGGAAAGTCATATTTCACAATCAGATTCCAACAAGGGGGTCATGCCTTGGAGATGAGAAACTGTGCAAAAGAAACAGGCTATTTTTAAGTCAAGCCAAATGCTTGAAGAAAAACCTTCTAGAAAGTAGCCGCCAGCACAGCTGTGTTTATGGGTCTATTCAGGCAGCGAGTAGCTGGCTCAGACATTCTGAGTGCAACTAATGATTTAACATCGTGACCCAAGCAAGAAAGTGGAACACCCCAAGAAATGATTTTGGCAAGGCTGTATTTAATGAGTCAGAGTGTCCTGTTATCCGATGGCGCATTTTTAAGCAGTGGGAGCTATTTTAACTGCCATATAATGATCCAAGAAGCTGCAAAGGGTTGAATGCTCACCCCTTCAGTACCAGCCCAGTGAATACCTGTCATGTTTTTGCATCATGTCCCCATCAGCAAGGCAAAACTGCCATCTCTCCACAGAATTTAACCGGTGCTGGGCCTGGGTATGGGGCCACCATGAACGTGCTGGGACTGTAAGCTGGCCTACAGCTCTCCTGCCCTTTGCTGGGCATTTTCCTTGTTTTTAGTCCAGGGGAAGAGGTCACATCTTCCCGGTATTTGTGTCTGTTCTTTTTCACATGAGCAGCCAGAGGAATAAATGAGAAGCAGACTATGCTTGTGAATCAGAAATAAATCCTGTTTGAAAGCTGGCTTGAACAGATGATGCAGATGGGTACATTTGTTCTGGTGACGGTTTTCTTAAAAAAAACCCAACGCCCAGCCTTTTTACTCAACTCCACATTAATTTTCTAAAAAAACCCCAAAATATTTGACCCTATCCATCTCTTACTGACAGAGCCGGCAGGAGACTTATACACAGTATAAATTAGCTTTATGACTAAAAACTGCTACTCCTAAATATTTTTATATGCAAAGAGGAAAATCTATTGCACATTAAAACATTGCCAATGTAACATACTCATCTGAGGTCTCAAAAAGCTGCCCTCACAGATGAAAATATTTAGCAGTTATAAAGTTGCTTAATTAAAAAAAAAAAAAAAATGGGATTTTTGTATGTGGTGTGTTTTTTGTTTTTTTTTTTAAATCAGATGAAAGTTGGATCTGGAATGGCCAAATGCCAGTTGCTGAGTTACGTGCAACGGCTCCTCTGTCGGGAATCCTCCTCTGTCACCATCTCTAATACCAAAACTCCACCTGCAGCTACTGGAGTACTGAGCATTAACTGTCTTCCAGAGTCAAGGTGGTCACCCAGATTACAGAAGAGAAGCAGAGGGAGGTTGAGCTCATTGACTCGCTTGCAAATCTCTTTGTCAGAACCTTGCTGATGCCCCTCCCCTACACAGCCTCATGGATCTTGCATGCTAACAGTCTGAAGGACACAAATCAGAAATATTGTCAGTTTTCACTTCCCTTAAGAAAGTCATGCCTGCCCTCTTAACACAGAAGCTAGTCTATAAGTTAGAATTACCCTTTTTTTAATTACTTGGACTTCACTCACAAAACCATAACATTAACTGTAAGTAATTTACATGATTACAACTCTGGAAAGCCTGAGATTAAACAAAACAGCAAACTCCCTAGAACTGGATTGGACAAGAAGAAAAACAAGAGAGAAGATGCAGATCCTATCTCCCATAGCCTGGCATGTTAGCACAACTCTATTCCCAAAACACTGTCAAAATTTGACCTCCTAAAACACTGCAAAATTTGAATTCTTCAAAACAATCTTCTCCCACCACTCTCCTTTAAAGAAAAAAAAAAAAAACAAACAACAAAAAAATACCCAAACCAAACCATCTTCGGTATATTGAAGAACAAAGCCATCAGGCCTCAAAGTTCAGCACTATGATAAACTTAAGTGCCAGTTAATAACTTGCCAAGCAAAGCAATCGTGGACTCTGGACACAAAGTCTAGTGAGGTCGCTGGAGAGAGCTATGAACCCAGGGCTAGTGGAGATCTGCCCCATGAAGTGCTGGTACGGGCTGGTAACATGGAGCTTCTTTCCTTCATCAGGCAGAAGTTTAAGAAGGCTTTTCGCCTCTGCAAGGGAAGAAAGGGACAAACTCATGAAAGCATGACTTTGTCAGTTTTGCTGGTGTCCATCAGAAATTCTAAGATTTGACTGAGAATAATTATTATGGATATTTTTAAGATTATTCCATCTTGATTTCTTTTTAACCTAAGTCTTCAGTTTTCCATAAGACAAATCTCTGATTAGACCCTCAACGCAGCAAAATACTTAAGCAAGTGAAAACAGTTTAAATCTCATCTGCATTGCCACAACTGCAATCTGTTTAAAATGACACGTGCTGGCTGGGGTGAACCCTGCCTGACTCTCCCAAAATGTAGCCAGAGGTCTCAGTAACCTTCTTGCCACTGCGGGTGAGGCACAGAACAGCTTTCACTGTGTTTTCATGCTGCCATGAAGACACTCCCATGTAATTCAACAATTTCTTTATTGAAACTTCCTTGTTTAAATGCAAATGCAGAGTAGAGCTGAGCCTACAGTGTTGAATGAGCATAAATTGCAATGCCTTAACCGGATTTCATTTCCATGCCTTCCCTCTTTTCTTCCATAGGGGGGATGTGTCATCATGAAATTTAAAAGAAAGCTATCTACATATCCTGTTTCTGTTTGCAAAAGGCTGCTCACCTTTCTGTTTGCCATTTTAGAAACTAACTAAAAAGAAACAGTCTTCATTAAAAAAAAAAAAGTCTTTTATGTCTGTGCACAAAGCAGTCACTTTGAAAAATGCTCAGTTGCAGCCATGTACGTTACTCCAGCTAGTGAGGGTCACGGTATTTGTATCCAACATCAGCATTAACTCACCAGTTATTCACTTCAAAATATTCTGCAGCAGAAAATATATTACTACCTAGAGCGACAAAATTTAGCATATAGAAGAGCACCCTATTAAACTGCTGGACATGACTCTAGTTTTAATGTGGGCTATCTGCAATTATGGTGCTAGTACAGAATCACAAGGATGGTTTTCACCCTGGCTGATCAGAAAGAAATTCTTCTCTTTAGCCTCGTTGGAGCAACTGCACGGCACAAAGGATGGTCTCCACTGACTTTAGTCAAGGGTGAAACCCTACTAGGGTTTTGCAGAAGAGGACTTCCAATCTAGGCCACTACATGATTCTGTTCTATGATTCTATGACTGTAGCCTGTTAAGACTGTCAAAATACAGTCCTGTTGGATTTCCTGGCTATTCCCCTATCTCCAGATTGTGAAAAGGAGGGGCTGTATTGCCTGTAAGCCTCTGGAAATCATTCTTCCTTGAGTGTGGTACATCTGGTATTTTGGCGCACAGAGGATACCACAGAACATTGAAGCATAAGGTCTTTCAGAAGCAGAAAAGTGGTAACAAGGGAGAAATCAAGACAACAGTTTTGTTTAGGCCCTTTTTATTGCTTCTTATCACTGCTCTCTCTGATTTATACCCAGATGACCCCACTCTGCTGTGGGGTGTGATAAGCCTATGAGACAAGCAGCTTCTTCAACTTCCAGATGGCCAAACCTAGGCCATCCTTGCTGCTCCCCCACTCCCTTCATCCATTGCTCTCCCCATTTGTTTCTGTGATATTGTTCCTCTCCATGGGATTTTTTCACAGGGTTGTGTTGAGACAGCAAGTACCCAAAGCTCCTTCCCTGCCTTCCAGTGCTCCCCTCGGCAGAAGGCAGCAGAGCTCCCCCATGCCCAACTCCATTTCATGCCCTCTCCACAGAGAACTCTGGCCCTCACTTGGGTAGGCGTGCTTGATCATCTTATGCTCCTACCCATGATATGGTTTTTGTGGCCACTGTGATTATGCCTGTACTTACAGCACTGCAGTTTCAAACAACGTCCACCTTGCTAAGGGTTTCCCACCTGACTGCTCACAGAGCTAAACTTTGTGTTTCCAGACCGATTGACAAGAAGTTTTAAGTAAAAATGAAGTAATGATAATGCTGCTTCCACAGTAGCTTCCACTGTACCTAATCCCTGCCATTTGTGCTGATGAAACCCACCACAGAGCCCAACAAATTTTCCATGCAGTAATCCCAGCCACTCTTCCTACATTTTCATGGTGGTGCCTGGAGAGACTTGTTGAGGTCCATCCTATAAATTTTCAGTACTGCAGCATGAGTTTTACCCTGGAACTCCATTCAGAGCCATCCTTGCTGTTACATCTATTGAACACCCCAGGCAGGCATAGCCTTATCAGGGACAGCATTTACTCACAAGCGTAGCCTGATGAAGCCCCTTCGGTATTCATAATGGCAATGTAGTTCCCAAGGATAACATTAGCAGCGATAAACATGATACCAGCTAGAGACGGCTTTGCAGAATCAAGATTTCAGCTATCAGTCCCACTGACTGACACCAACAGACTCAGTAATCCATTAAACTCAACCTGTAGCTGCCTACCGATGAATTTTCTGTTGTCAAGACCTTAATTTCAGCTTTATAAGTTGTATGCCCACACAGAGCTAACTACAGGTGTGGTTTGAGCATCTCTGGAGGCCATTCAAGTGGAAGAGCTTCATGATAGAGTGGCTGCCCTGAGTATTGCTTGGAGAAGCATTAACAAAAGTGCCATAAACCAGGTTAGAAAAAAGCCGTTTCTGTGCATTGCAGAATGTTTACATAGCAATTTCCCCTTTAAACGTCCCACATTTTTCAGGTGAAAGCATTCAGTTCAGTAAAGCTTAGCATGATCCCAGCTGACAGTCTATCTAAGGTGCTGCTGCAATTACAAAAACTGCCCAGAGGAAAGAAGATCCAAGAAAGTTGTGCATTTTTTTTTCTGGAGACCATTAAAAAATATATCACTACTATGGTGCCACAGCATTTGTCTGATAATATCTTTGCAGGCGGTAGAAAGGACTGGAATAATGACTACTCTCTGCTGCTCTTCAGAAAGAATGAAAAGTCAGTAGAGGTTTGACATCTATAAAACCTGACTTCCTTCATGCAACAACCGAAAGATTTTGATTTGAGCAATGCATTTTCATTTTTAAGCCAAATGCTCATTAGATATAAGACAGGCAACCTGACAACCTCTCAAACTTGATTCCTTCCAAATACAAAGGTTAAATGGCACTGCGGCTTTTGTTCAGTGTCTTTTGTTATCATTCTCATAGCCTGGGAGATGCAGGGAAGACAACCAGTAAATCCACATGAGTCAGGATACTCTAGTACGAGAAGTAAGCCTGCATTATCTGCTTGAAAGTAGGAAGGCTCTATAGAGGGACCTGGACAGGTTGGATTGATGGGCCAAGGCCAATTGTATGAGGTTCAGTAAGGCCAAGTGCTGGGTTCTGCATTTTGGTCACAACAACCCCAGGCAATGCTACAGGCTTGGGGAAGAGTGGCTGGAAAGCTGCCCAGCAGAAAAGGACCTGGGGCTGCTGGTGGACAGGTGGCTTAACATGAGCCAGCGGTGTGCCCAGTGGCCAAGAAGGCCAACAGCATCCTGGCCTGTATCAGGAAGAGCGTGGCCAGCAGAAGTAGGTAAGTGATGGTGCCTCTGTACTTGGCACTGGTGAGGCCACACCTCGAGTGCTGCGTTCAGTTCTGGGCCCCTCACTACAAGAAGGACACTTGAAATACTGGGGCGATTGAAATTGGGTCCAGAGGAGAGCCACCAAGCTGGTGAGGGGTCTCTAGAACAAGTCATATGGGGAGAGGCTCTTCTCCAAACTAAAGGAGAGGCTGAGGGAACTGGGCATGTTTAGTTTGGAGAAGAGGAGGCTGAGGGGAGACCTCATTGTCCTCTACAACTACCTGAAAGGAGGTTGTAGACAGGTTGGTGCTGGCCTGGTGAATAATGACAGGACCAGAGGAAATGGTCTGAAATTGCAGCAGGGGAGATTTGGATTAGATATTAGAAAGTATTACTTTTCTGAAAGAGTGGTCAGACACTGGAACAGCCTGCCCAGGGAGGTGGTGGAGTAACCACCCCTGAGGAGGTATTTAAGAAACATGTAGATGTGGCACTTCAGGGCATGCTCTAGTGGCTGAGATCGTGTGTTTGGTTGGACTTAGAGATCTCAGAAATCTGTTCCAAACCTGAGGATTCTGTGATTCTGTTTAGACAACCATTAAAAAATATATTTCTGCTAAAATTACTGGTTATTGTTTCTGCTTTTGCCTTCCAGCATGTAAGCAAATACTGTTTGATATTTTACAGCAGTTGTTAAACACTGGAAGTAAAGGGAAACATTGTGATCCAGGACCAGGGAAGGGAGAGCCAGGCTTCCATCCATTTGGATAAACACCTTCGCTTTACACACTGCACTCTGATCTGCGTGACACCCGACTTCTGATAAGAACAGAAGTTCTGAAAGTTATTACTGAGACCAACAAATAGCATAAAGAAATATTCTCACCGAAAGTACACATTGGAAAGAAAAAAAAACCAAATCAAGATCTAAGCATTCATTTCTCATTGACATCATTGGGAACTGCTTATACATGCACCCAGGACAAAATAATTTTGGTAATTAAAATAATTAAAGTTACTTCATTTTGCAGAAATTATATTTCGTGTTCAGCTGCAATTCATGGGTTAACACTTTGTGTTATGTTAGCAAAATTGGAAAGCTGGGGTTTCAATGCATTATGCTCAGCAGGAAACGTGCGAGGGTAAATTTGCTTGTCTCTAATCACTGTCCTTTAGGGTTTGTATTTTATCTGATCATTTCATTCACTGCAGCAGGAAGAGCAAAACCAGCTTATTGTCACAAAAATATGCTTCTGCAACTGGCTCTGAAGAGGTAAATTGTTTCCCTCAGAAAACTCTTACTCCCATAAGAGGCAAAAATCCCCCAATAAAATCACAATTCTGCCTTATAATAACAAACTAATTAAGTACTAATGTTTTAAATTGCTCCCACAGTCACAAGAAGGAGATATTCGGGTCACGTGAGTATTGTATAAGTGGACAGCGGTAGGAAAGATTTTTCCAACATTCAGAGAGAGAAAAACAGGGGGTCACATAGTCATGGAAGGATCGAGACTCCTGCTGGAGACTGCAGACCGCTTGCTCTTCTGCCTCAAGCCCAAAGCATCTGCAATGGCCTTACCCGGATGCCATGTGGCTGCTGTGTCAGGGGAAAAAATAATGACTGTGAAGGTCTCCACGTGGGCTCTGTCCTTAAGCAAAGAGTTTCCAGCACAACAAACCCCAAGTAACCTGCCTGACACAGGTAATTTGCCTTCAACGTCTCTGTGATGGGGAACCAAGGAAAGCAATTGCGACACCTCGACCGTGGTGTGATGGCTGCTACACAAACAAGCACAATAAACAAATGAAAGCTGTTGGAAGAGTGCTGGAGTACAGGTGGCCGCTGGGGCACAGCCTGGAGACTCCTCATGGCAGCCCAGTCACCCACCCACGGAGAGCAGGGACCGAGGCTGGTCCTTGCCCTGCAATGGGCACACAGGGCCCTGGCCCCACAGGAAAGTGGGGATCCCTGACACTGTCTGGGGAGGAGATGTTAAAGTTTTGCCACATCCCCACTAATCTGCTGTAGTTCTGGTCACATGAGGTTTTTTGTTCGGCAGCATTTCTTTTTTTTGCCATCTGAAAAATCACCATCTCTAATGACCAAGTATCACTGTTTTCCAAAGTATCTGTAGAGATTATTCCCATTTTAATATAACCCTCTACTATGGGCATTTCTTGTTCAAATATAAATATATCTCCTTTCCTGTGAAGGGAAATTCTGAAAAGCGTCACTGTCAGATCTCTGTGCGATCCATTATAGTTTATTTTGCATAGGTCTAGCAGTAACACCTGTGTCACAGGAACTGCCTCTAAGGGTGACAACACACTTCTTTTTAACTAGTGACTCTGTAACCAGCCCAACTGAAGCATTAATCTCAACCTTCTCCACCTTAGATACCCCAAAAAAAGATTTTGCAGCCCAGGCCGTCCTTGTGATCTCCGTGCAGCCCGGCTCCTCTCAGTGTATGTACACAGGTTTAACCAACTGAAACTTGGTAAACAGCTGCACTGAAAATGCAGCACATGACATGAAATCCCCTTGCTTCATTTTAGCTCATAATAACGTGTTATTATTTACTGAAAGAATTTAGGTTGCTCAAAATTTACACATGGTTATGACTCCCTTGTCCTGAAACCTGTCCATCTGATAACATTTTTTCCTTGATTCAGAGATGGAAAGGGGTTGGAGTTGCTCTGAAAGAAGTCCTCTGTAGTGCAAACAGGACTCAAAGACTGAACAGGTTTTGTCAACAGTCCCATTTCTTCCATTTAAGCCACATAATCTACCTCACAGTTAGCAGCTAGACTTTGGCTTTGTATGAAAATAGACAAGATAACATTGATAACAAGATAACATTGACATCGCTCTCTTTTGTTTTAGATATTTATTTTTTAAAATTCAGTCTCTGTGAGCTGTGTGGTAAGATTGGAACTCTTTAGCTACTGCAAAGGAAATTTCTACATCAATTCAGTTCAGTATCAAATACTGGAAGGAGGAGAATTCAGTATCAAATTCCTGGGAGGAGAGGACAGGAATCAGCTATGACACACAAGAAAATCACATGCTTTAATCATAGTCATGCTTTACGTCTACAAATTCACCAACAGTGAAACTGCAGTGCAGCCTATATAAAATTTTTTCTGGAGTCACATTTCAATACTTCAAAGCAGATATTTGTGGGAAAACCAGTTGCTTTGTTTTCCAGTAATTTTTTCCTGCACTTTGCGCTAGGAGTTTTAGTACTGCTAAGAACTGAAGCCACGTTTAGACTACCATTAATAAAATAAATGTGCTACCACACTTCAGTACTGCCTAACACCACGGAGGGCTTACTAAATATAAATAGCATGTCATGTGCAAGCTCAGTTAGTAAACACATCAAGAAAATCTGTCACATCAGGGAGGATTGAAGCAAGCCACAAGTACAGCTAGAGCCTGACACTGATGACTCGGAAGCAACAATTTTTAAAATAGTTCTTTTTCTTGCATCTTGCTTTGCACATAAACCACACTGTAAATAAACTGTGACTACGGACTACACTTCAGTCACTTCACATCGGGCTCTCTGGGAAAACTCCCCTTCCAGGATTACTTGACAGTCATTGGGGATGTAAAAGGTGAT
Source organism: Pedionomus torquatus (assembly GCA_013398155.1). Lineage (NCBI taxonomy): Eukaryota > Metazoa > Chordata > Aves > Charadriiformes > Pedionomidae > Pedionomus > Pedionomus torquatus. Next base: position 137,517 of record VZRU01018371.1, on the reverse strand, counting down.
TATTTCTGGGGAGTCACCATCTGTACTTATATAAAGACACATCCAGACCAGCAAAACACACGCGGAAGACGGTTCCTGCATGAACAAGTCAGCTTCCACGGTGTGGTAGAAACTTTCCGTCACTGAGCAAACTTAAAACAATTCCTTCATCTCTCTCAATAGCACATGAACAGTAGGAACTTCAATCCTGCTATTTTTTCTGTCTACTGCCTTGGAAGACGGAAAAAATATTGAAAAAAATTAGTCACTTTGCCTATTTTTGCAAATCTCATTCAAAAATCAGCAAGTATTTTTCAGCATGAGTCACTACCCACATCCCTGTTGCAATAATTAGACTGCACGTTTTTATTAGCAACTCTGACTCGTGTTCCTACTCTTCAGTTAGAAGACGAGCAGAAGCCAGCTGTTTTGAGTTTTGTTAGAAACCCATGAAGTTTACAAATGCAACCCTGCACTGATTTAATTTGATTTTTTTGTTTTGGTTTTGTTTTTGTTTTTTGTTTTATTTTTTTTTAACTGAAGACACACCACAATCGAAACAACTAGCTAACGAAGCATGGGTTAATCAACCTGTGCTTTAGATGACACCATGCAGTCAACTACGGTTGACGCAAGCAAACTACAAAATAACGCTAACTCCTCTTCCAACTTCAAGGGAGAGAAGCTTTAGCAAACTTTATGACCAGGCACCACTGCCCTTCTGCCTCCCAAAGCAAGGAAAATGGAAGTGGGAAACGGTACCTGGGGAGAAGCCGGTGTGCTCCCGTGGGTGCTGGTTGCCGCCGGGCTCCTGCTGCCTGCTTCTCCGGGCACCTGCGTGGCCACGGCTGCCTGCGCGGGTCAATGTTTTACCAGGCTGCCAGCAGCTTGCCGTCCCACCCTCCCTGCAAACACCCTGTGGGGAAGGCAGCGCCGGGGACACGGGGGCAGAGCCAGTGCCAAAAAAGTCGCCCCTCTTCTACCTGCCCTGTCCTCCGCACAAAACACACAAAACTGGGGGAAACCTGCCAAGAGGGGGACCTAAGGAAAGCATGCTATGAAGGGGGGAAAAAAAAAAAGTTTAAAAAATAGTGCATAAATACTGCTATTAATAGGTAATTTGTGGCAGGTAAGTCATGATAACCTTTCTCCGTATTGTTCTAAGGTTGCATGCAAGCCTAGGCGTGCCTGGCGGAAAGCTGAGAGGGAACGCTTAATTTATGGGAGTACATAAATTTCCAAATAAATCTTCAGCGTAAGAGAGCAGCCATTCAAACCACAGCTAAAATTTCAAAACCCAAAAATGACAACAAAAAAACCCACCCTGAAATTGCATGATAAAATACCTCAAAGGGAGCCTAAAGGCAAAGATGGGGGGAAAAAAAAGGCAACCTGCAATGGTTTATCCTGCAGGTAGAGGCTCTGGTTCCTGCGTCTCAGCTTCTCGGGAGTGCCTCAGAGTTACAGCTCTACCTGCACGAGCCAGAGCTTTCCCATTCCCAGCAAGCTCACAATTACAAGCAGAGGGCAGCCAAAATGGGTTGGCAACCGATCGCGGCACTGACGAGGTGCTACTGCCACTCCCTGAGGAGGAGAGGACCACTGCTGAGCTTGGGAAGGACTTGGAGGCTGGGACTTGGTGGCTGTTCCCAACCTGGGAGATCCTTTCCCAGCCTGGTACACAGGTGTGTGCACAAGGAGAAGCAATGGGAAAATCTAGGCTACTTTGTGTGTCCCGGTTTTGTGATACTGCCTCATCCATCATGATCTTTCAGCCCTGATTTGGGGAGGAGTGATTCGTTTTGTCTAATCTAGGATCCCTAGAGCAGTATGCATTTTAAAGCACATGTTTAAGGAGCAAAACTACCTCGCTAGGTCTAGCCAGTCAGATAAGCTACTAAAAGCTGTCATGTAGTACAACAGGGAGCATGTCCATGTGCTGGGTTTGCGTTGAACTGGGTCTCGTATGGCCTCACACAGGGATGGGGTTGTCCACGCTCAGTGCTGCTGGCCTAAGGGAAGCCAGCTGAGTCTGATTAGGTTGGATGAAGAGGCTTTCTCTACCCACTGGGCACAATGCAGTGTCCTCACAAGTGGCCAGGGGCACAGCTGGGTCCAGCTCACCAGCCGGCACACACATGTGACTCTGTCAGTGCAGCAACAGGCTGTGGTTGAACTCGAGCAGATGTGTCACCAAAAGCAGGAGTTCCTTCCCTGAGCCTGGACTCCTGGGGGCGGTGGGTGTTCCTCAAAGCCCAGGGCAAGCCTGCAGGACAATGCATGGCCAGCTGCTGTGGCGAGGCGAGCCCGGTGTGCCCAACGCACATCAGCCTGCTCATCTCTCCAGGGTGCCACCATTTGCTGTGGGTGCTTTCAGGTGGTGTTCCCTCCTGTCAATCTGCACACACCTCCCCTCCCTTTTTTGCCTGGAAAAGGGGATGCAGAAGAGGAATCTCTGACAAACTCGGTATTTAAGGCCACCACAGTAGCAGCCTGTGACTTCCTGGTAGGACAGGCAGTTGGCATGAACAGAGAATGATATGGACTTCCCTACAGCTGCTAGACACACTCCTGATGCTACAGGACAACCTGCAAGACCTGCCCACATCTTTTGCATAAGCCTTATTAATTCCCAACCATCAGTTTGTACTCCCTCTAGATAAAAAACCCTTACAGCAGCTTTACAGCATCTGCTCCCAACCTGTGAGGAAGACCACTGTGATGAACATGCAGGAGAGACGCATTTTCTTCTGCCACCTTCTCAGGCTTGTGGCAGGACACTTGCCACATCACAGGAGCCTCTTGGTGCCTCACTGATCACCCAGCTGTAAGTGGAAATAATAACAACTGGCTATTCCACAGAGCTGTTAGGAGTCTCAGCTGCAGCTATCACCTTTGAGATCCCCAGGCAGAACGAAGGGCCTTATCTGAAAGAGCTTATCTGTACTTAAGACCCTGCCTAAGCAGCTCCAGGGAGCAGAAACTGCTCATAGCAGTCATGCTCTGCCTCGTCTTGAGAGCTGCTCCCAGAGAGGTGCACTAGGTGGACACAGGGGGGAGATCCAGCCATGCTGTTTCTCTCTCCTGCTTGGATTAAGCACTCCACTGGAGACCTCTCAGATCTTTCCAACAAAACCTGGGGGAGGGAAGAGACCATGATTCTGTGAAAAGGTCTACATTTGGCAATTTAGTGCTTTCTGGTTTCAGAAGCATTTCAGCAGAAGACTCTGGAGAAGAACTGCCCACTTCTCTGGGTCAGATTTAGATTTTATCCCAATTGTATCTCACGTCACAACGCTGCACTGACAGTCCTGTCTTTGGCGAGGTTGGAAACCAAGGCTGGAGTGGTGAGATTTGGAAGTGGAAGAGTGGCACACCGGTACTCAGTTTTATGAGCCAGCTCAAATTTAGTTTGTCTAAATTTGCTGTCAGCACAGACAAGGTCACTGCCATGAGAAGGTTGTACAAATACTCACTTTTCCACGGTGCTAATACTTCTGCAAAGCATGTTAGCCCAGCACAGGCCTCAGAGAGTCAAATTGTGTGCTGTATTAACCCACTGAGGCCAAAGGACTTCAGAGAAACTCAGTTATCGGTCACAGCTGCCAGGTGTAGCTGCCACAGAAAAATGACAACTCTACCATGTTGAAGTACAACTGAAGTTGTCATCCTGGACAAATGCAACAGTGGACAATTTAATAGGTCCTCCCACTAAATCTTCCCTTGTAGATAAGCAACATAATGCAACAGAAACCAGATTTTTTTAATTGTTGCACAAGCAATTAGAAAAAAGATATATACCTTCCCTACATACCTCTGTATGGCTACTGCCTTGTGAAAACTCAGTCTTTCATTCACACAAGCTTGTGCAACTTTTTATCTGGTTTTCGGAGATTATCCTCTAGATGGAAACCATCCAAAACCAATGAGTTTTAACTTTCTTTGTAAGAAAGTGATAGCAGTAGTAATTTTTACCAGGTGTTACATCTGAAAGCAAGTTGTGGCTATGAATGACGGGTTTAAGTACCATTGTGAAGCATTTCCCTGAAGTGTTGATGCCTTTGGCTCTTCAACAGGCTAGAATAGGCTGAAATAAAGTAATTTCCCAAAGGTCATGCAGCAAGACCACACCGCGCCTGCAGTCAGCTCTGCAGGTATCTTAACCTGTGTTCCTGAAATCAGCATGGCTGGCTTCTGGCCAGCCTGAGTTTAACATGCTTCTCCTTATTTTCCACTCTCAGAGACGAGATTTTCACAACAGAGGGCTCAGAGAGAGGCTGATGTTTCTCAGGAGGCCAAGTCCACCCCTGTGTCACCCAGTCCAAAGTTCCCTGCGCCACGCTTTCACAGATAGCCAAGGGTGGGTTTCTGATTAACGCACCGTTGACAGGAGAGGCTGTGACCCACGGAAACTTGGCTTTTCAGGCTATTCTCAGCGCACAACCTTTGTCACAGGGCACAGGTTTCAAGGGCAACGTAACACTTGCATATTTACTTACTGCAAATGGAGGAGGTGCTGGGTTGCACAGCCCAGACTGTAAAGTCAAACATTAATTTAAGTACAGACACTGTATAACCTCAGGCTGGATTGGGAGCAAGTAAAGGAAAAGATATGGACATTAGAAGTCAAAAAGCACCTAGAATTCACAGGTGTTTGGGCAAAGCGCTTTCAACGCAACACCAATTTACTTATAAAGAGTTAGCAGCCTTAAACAACACATAGATCAAACACCAAAACTGAAATGTGGGGATCAGGTAACCAAAGGGGAATTTCCCGTGAATCTTAAGTGGGGTTTAATTCTGTTCCAGTTCTCTTTCAACAGATGCATTTGTATTTCACCATGAATGGCAGCACTCACTTTGGAAAAACAGTACAGGCAGATCCAGAGGGGCTACCACCAAGGCTTTGAAAACTTTACATTCCCAGTAAAGAACCTCCTGTATCGGAGCACATGGTGCTGTCAGGACTATGTTCAGACCCATCCCTAAGCAGCATGTCGAAACCACCTCCCCAGGAAATACTGGTACAGCACTGATCACCTCTGACGGGAGCTACATCCCCTCCTCTGGAGCAGAAGGACTAGCAACTGCCTGCTGCAACAGAAACAGGTGGGAGGGGAAGAATAATCTCTGTGAACCATAGCAGATTGTTATCATACAGGAAAATAGCAGAGATGTGAAGCATGAACTGAGAAGGGTCTTCAGCAGTAACCTGAAGGGGGCATGCACAAGGACACCTCTCCAGTTGTGGGCGTGGCTGGCTGTCTGGGCTCTTGGAAATCATACCTGGCCATAGCAGCAGAACAAGGGCTACAGCCTTGCCATGCCCATTCTTCCCCATAGTCCATAATTTAGTATCTTGTGCTGAGAATTTAGAGCTAAATGCCCTGTAGATCATCTACTGCAGAACTAGTCCTCAACACTGGACAAAGTGCTCCTTTGGTTGATAAGGGGAAAGAGATAGGAAGGATTTATTTACAAATCACTTCTAGTAGCTCATCCCAAGTCTGTTTTGCTGGTGGTTTCACTGGGTAGAGTTTCAATCATTGCTATTCCCTTGGAGCAAACAGACCTTGCAAAATACATGAGATATGTAAGAAAACTTGCTCACACTTCACAGAGAAACTGAACACTGATGGGAAAGAGTATTTGCAAGCAGTTTCTGTAGAGCTGATTTGTTAAACACCTGCCCCATAAAGAATGGGCAACACTGCTAAAAAAAATCACATGCCAGGCTATAAAACCCCTAAAAAAAGAGGTTTTAATAAAAAAACCCAAATAATTCCATCTTACTTCTTCCATCTTGTTCACTTCCTTATTTGCAGCTTTTTTTTTTTAATCCCCCAAAACCCTTGTTGTCCAAAGCTTTCTTGAGAACTACCTATTTTGACTTTGTGTTTTGTATGACCACACTATGCTGGTGATTTAGCAACTTCACACTGCAGACAAATATTTCAAAATATTCCCTTCTTCATAGCTGCTCAACCGCTTTTACATGTATTACTGCATTGCATGGTGCCACCCACAGTTACACTTAGGAAAGGCTCATATTGGAAATGCAGTGGTTTAAAAAACACAGATGTGCATTCCTCATGGGTTTGGTTTTAGTGCAAAAGTCCCTCAGATAAGCTGCTTCTGGGATTCCCCTGATGTGACAATGACAGAACAGGCTGAATCTCAGGCTAGAGCTTTGATGGTGCTGGTTTAGTCTGCACCCACACTGTGTGGTTTGGGTAGTGAGTGATGCCCCTGTCATGTCCCTGGTCCCTCATGTCCACCTGTGCAGACTGGGAGCAGGGGAGCAAACAGGCAGGTTGGCAGTGGTCCCAGAGGAGATGCTCCCAGGAGCACCAATGGCACCAGGAGTGTCTGGCAGGCACATCTGCCCTGGCCTGCTGTTGGGATGGCACTGAGTGCATATAACAGTGTCAATAATACACTGGGGAGTACAACAAAAAGGTATCCCAGCAAAACTGGAGAGCTCTTCAGTTGCAGTGGAAGACTACTGCTACTTTGGGGGAAAAGCAGAATGCCTTGACCTATGTTTTTCATAGAATAATAGAATGGTTTTGTTGGAACAGACCTTAAAGATCATCTAGTTCCAATCCCCCTTGCCATAGGCAGGAACACATCACATTAGACCAGGTTGCTCAAAGCCCCATCCAGTCTGACCACTTCCTGGGATGGAACATCTTCCTGCCCCACTTCCAGGGATGAGGCAACCACTTCTTTGGGCAACATGATCCACTGTCTCACAACCCTCACAGTAAAGAATTTCTTCCTTGTATCTAATCTACACCTACCCTCTTTCAGTTTAAAACCATTACCACTCATTCTGTCACTAACACACTTTGGTAAAGAGTCCCTCCTGAGCTTTCCTGTGGGCCCCCTTTACGTATAGGAAGGCTGCTATAAGGGCTCTCCAGAGCCTTCTCTTCTCTAAACTGAAGAACCCCAACTCTCTGGGTCTGTCTTCATAGCAGAGGTACTCCAGCCCTCTGATCATCTTCGTGGCCCTCCTCTGGACTTGCTTTAAGAGGTCCATGTCCTTCTTATGTTGGGGGTTCCAGAGCTGAATACAGTACTCCAGATGGGGACTTACCCTAGTAGAGTAGAGGGACAGAATCACCTTCCTCACCCTGCTGCCCACCTTTCTTTTGATGTAGTCCAGGATGCAACTGGCTTTCTGGATTGCCACCACATGGCTCAGGTTGAGCTTCTCATCAACCAGCATCCCCAAGTTCTTCTCCTCAGGGCTGCTCTGAATCTACTCTCCACCCAGCCTCTATTTGTGCTTGGGATGTGCCAGACCTTGCACTTGGCCTTACTGAATTTCATGAGGTTCACACAGGCCTACCTCTCAAGCCTGTCCAGGTCTCTCTGGATGGCATCCCTGCCCTCCAACATGTCGATGAGTTTTAGAAGAACCCACCTCTCACTTAGGCACCAAAATAAGCTTGAGCCAAAACTGTAACGCCGTAAATTACCTGGGCAGAGGTGTCACAAGAGGAGCTGCAGAGAGTGCAATTTTGTGAACCAGACCCTTTGCTAGGGAGTTTGGTGTGGCAGCCACTACCTCTCAGACCATGCTCAAGCCCTGTAAACACCAACCCAGGGCACTGGGCTTCCCAAGTGCCAAGTGACCTGCTGCAGCCAGGCAGGGTCTGCAGGGAGCCCCTAACAGCAGGTGCCATTTGCCACACAAATGTGCTGCCAGACATGAAGGACCGGTAGAAAAAAGTGTTTCAGCACTTTTTCAGTGTTTCAGTATTTACAGGTTTCTCTGTAAATACTGTTTTTCTCTGTTTCTCTGCCTGTTGCTTACAAAAGGCAAAAGTTCAAAAAAATAAAGAATCTTAATATCCTTATAGTGTTTTTACTAATTTTGTCTTTCAAAAGGGTACGAGTAGGAAGAGAAATTTTTTGCATTTCAGTTAAGACATTTTTAATTGCTTTATTAAATACACAAATTTTCCATATGAATTAAATAAGTCAGAGCTTGGTACATGACTTTTTTTCCCCTCCCTTATTTCCTTTAAGGTAAGAATTAAATTGTTTATCTTATACAGGGCAATACTTGTATCGAAAGCAATGGGGTGTCTGCACATCTCTCTATATATCTATTTATCTATTATCTCTCTTTCTATCAAGACACATTAGGTTTTAAAATACTTTGGGAGATCTGACTGTGTATGAGGAGCTGTGAAAAGTAAGAATTTCTAATAAAATAGAACCAATGTGTTGCTGACAATGAGTTGATTCTACTTTCTTGGTCTTTAACATTGGACCTGAAACTAGCCATTTCAGCAATGAGCAGTCGTCTTAGCTGTCCTTAGTGCCTTATGTTAAATTTGGGTAAATATTTGCTATCTAATTCAACGCCCAACATTTGAAGACATGAAGCATCTTCATCAGACTCCACAAGTGCAGCTAGTTGCTTTCAGTGAACCCCAGGAGATAAGTAACATTTCTATTTTAAAACAATGCTTTAGAAGATAGTGAATACAGAGATTTTTATAGCTGAACGGAAAAGCTGGGACTGAATCAGCCTTTTCAGCAGATACTGCCAAGCAGATGAATGAAATATTTTTTGTACTTATTTGCTTTGCTGAGAATCTCAGAGATGCTGATACAGATCTCTATGAGGCTAGTTCCTGAGGACTGTATTTAAATATTTGGAAACTATTATTTACTGCTTAATTATCTACATGCGACTAAACCTCAGCTTCAGTACACAGATGACTTTTACAGCACATCTACCTCATCACCAAATACAAGGCACAAGGGAATAACATTTGTAGCTGAGTGGGACAAAGCTCTGAAGGTCTAATCCACAGAGTGGACCTCTTGCTTTGTGGTTTTCCTATTGTCTGCCCACGAGAGGCTGCCTCTCGCTCCTCTCTTTTGGAGGAACCCCAAGGAGGAGGGAGGCTTCCCAAAACAGAACCAGCTCAAAAGGAGGAGCGTGGCTAAGCCTAGAAGGAGCAGCATGGCTAAGACTTGTCTGGATCTAGACAGGCAGCCACAAAAAATACGAGGAAGATTGAGGGTGTTTAGGATGGAGCCAGGGACTCGATAATTGTCTGGAAGGAAGTTAATAGCAAATCAGAGAGAGTAAGAGGCGTGGTTTGGGAGGTTCAGGAGTTGTGAACTGCTTAGAGGGTGGGTGACAGCTGGAAAGGAAGGTGGGGCAGAGCTGGAAGGCATCTGGCACATAGAAGAGATGAGAGGAAATCCATAATTTCTGAAGGGAAAGAAAAACTGGGATGGGGCAACCCAGCTGCTGGGGTGAGGTGGGGCATTTTGGAGGGAGAACAGATGAGACATAATAATGCACGTGAGAAGGGAGAAAATATATGATCTACAATGAGAAAATGAGGGTTGGAGAGAGGAAGCAGTAAATACAGAATTTACAGATGCTGACTCTAAAAAAATGCAAGTGAATCAGGTAAAATAGTAGCATACTGAAAGAACATGACCAAAAGGATAGGTGCTCCCCAGGTGCAGGAAGAATTGGTGGGCCATCTGCTTTCAACCCAGGCATCTGGCAGCCCTGCACTGCGTGCTGCAAGCTACACGGCACTAAAGTGGAAGAAATAGAGCCCACCTAGAGAGAGAAGAGGAAAAGAGCTTTAGGTGACAGCAGAAGAGCTCCCAACTACTGAAAACCAGGGAGGTTAGGGCCAAAATTACTGTGTGGTGGAACTGGTCCTGGGGCAGGGGTGAAAGGAGGAGCAGGAACTAAAGGGATAACGGTTCAGAAAGAAAAATGAAGAAATGAACCTTCTTCCTGTTTATGGTAAAAATAGCCCCAAGCAGATTTTCATACTTCTTAAAAATCACATAAAAGGAGCCTAGGAAAACCAGCAATACCCTCTCTGCAGCAGCTACGCTACGTGTGCATATGAAATATGTTGCTAAACTTGTTTGTTTTTTTTCCTATGTAAGGACTAAAACTAGATATCATTTACTCCCATGCACATACAACCAGTAATACTTGATGCTTGTAGTGCTCCCATCCATTGTATGAAAGCTGGAGAATTGAGTAACACAGTGTTCTGTACCAGAAAACTGCAGCATTTAGCCAGTGTATCAGTTTTCCAGAATAGTTCTATGGTATTTCTAGTCATTTATTTATTTATTTATTTAGATCTGCCATTAACACTCAAAGTAGATCTGTTTTTCCATGCAAAGGAATGATTTAAGAGAAAATCTGTAATGCCTACACTGGCAAGCGCTTTGATGCATTTTCTGATCTGCAAATCGATCTGCAGTCCAGCTGTCCTGAAGCTCGCAGCACAGCTGGCAGGAAAAACACCAGTTCAAACCCCCAAGTCATAAACCCCACCTTGCTACTACACATCTTTTTATAATTCAAAATCCTTTCACCGGATTCTGCAAAATTGACATTGTAACCTTCCAGCTTTGGCAAACACTGAGTTTTGAGAGCTGACATACAGAACCCTGCTCTGTTCACTGCTATGAAACTGGGAGCTGTTGGCTACACATATTTCAGTAGAAGGAAAAAAAAAAAAGTAAAAAAAAAAGCGCTGTCTATTCTTAAGCACAGGTGCAGCTATTTGTGGTTGGCTGGGTCTCAGTCCAGCTTACCTGCAGGCTACAATTCAGATTTGAAGCTTGGACTTAATTTACATTAAAACTGGAATCACACCGCTCACTCTCACTAACATTTGCACAGAGCTGAGGAACTCTCAGGACCAGCTTGTTCTCACAAAACTGCTGCTTAGCACAAAACCTCTCTGAGGTCAACAGTTTGCATTTGAGCTGAGCCCCATCTGTACCAGACACAGATCTTCAGCTTTGTAGATTCAAAATGGTCCCCTAAGCAGTGAGGATTTAAACACCTGAAGCAAAAGGATGCATTAGATTCAATACAGACCCATTTATTCTATGTAGATATTGAAGAAATTTGAAGTTTTGTCTGTGCTGTGAACTCCTAGTTGGGTGATTTTTATGGTGCTGCTTGTCAGTCATGGACAGCCAGGTTATTTTGTTTTGTAAACACACAGGGGAACAAATGTATGGAAACTGTTGATCTGAAACAACAAACGTTCCGAGAACTAAATGGATGTTACAGACCATTGTGAAGAGAGCTGATAAATCACATTTTAATGATTACCAATACTCCAAGCATCACTAGATTATAGGAAAGGTCTTAGAAGATGCCTTAGGAAAGGATGCTAGGTGCCTAAGAGTCCCCCAATACTAATAAAATACCAGACTCCGAAAACAAATAAACCATTAGCAGTCTGACAACGTCAAAAAGTGTGAGACTAGTATTGCAAACCTGAAAACAGGACTTTTTTTTCCCATGTTTGATTGTACTCTCCTTTTTCTTTTACAACTTATTGCCTGAATCTAAACCCAAACTTGATTGGTATTTTGGAGTAATCCTGACGTATTGTGGAGTGGTAGACAGTATTTCATATTATAGTTACAAACTTGTGGGCTTTTAAATGCTATCAATGGCTTACACTTGCACTGCCTTTCCCTTAAAGGCATCTCAGTTCACTTGCTGAAGTATTTTCACGTAGTGTTTTCACCTCCTTTGATAGACAGTCAACTCTGAAGGCAAACACGGTGTGAAATGATTAAAGTTAGAAATTAAGAAAATATACTTGGTTTCACTAAGGTCTCTAACAGCATTTTGGGAGCTAGAGCAAATTTATTTGATCGTACATGTTAGCTGACTTCTCATTAAAAATGCAGGGATGACTATGCTTGGGAAACTGGGCATCTTGGCCACCACTAAAGATTATCTTCTTACTGAAGTACAGCACTGTATCAGAGAGTACCAGCAGCAAGTACCATTTATCCGAGGAAAAGTCAGAAAGCTCTCCTGTATTCATTATTAAAATTAAAAGGCCAGGTTGAACAGGGTTTTGAGCAACCTGCTGTAGTGGGTGGGAGGTGTCCCTGCCCATGGCAGGGGGGTTGGAACTCAATGATCTTTAAGGTCCCTTCCAACTCCAACCATTCTATGATTCTAAAAGAGGATCTAGATCACAAACAATGTTTCCATACCTTCACCTGTTCCTCAGGTAGGAAGTAGGGACTTCAGACTGTTTGGAAGTGAAGAACTGCAGAGGATGAGAACAGGTCCAACACCACAAAGATCAACTTCTCTGTTTGGTTGGGGGTCAGCCAAGGCTGCATCTGCATGTTTCCTATTTGCCACTTACATTTGCTCCACTAAAGATAATTTATTGTCTCCTGATAGACACCAGCTCTGTCCCGAGGTGAGTGGTGCTATTGCAGTGGCTCGCAGGGCTGCGGCACGCAGCCGGTGAGAGCCTGCCCTACCAGCCAGCACCACCTCTGACCAGCCTCATTCCTCTCTGCAAGCTCATTTCTGGGTCAGGGCACTGGTTCAAGAGCCGGACTTGAGAGCCTGCCACCAGGGAGGTTCTCCTGCTGTCCTTCCCCCTGCCCCAGCATTGGCTTCCAGGGTGGCTGGGAGGATGCCAGGAGCACCCCACCACCCCGGCCAGGCTGAGCCATAGCCCCAGCAAATTTAGGGGAAAGGTAAAGTGTTTCTTCACGCCAGGCTTCTCTCAGGAATGAAGGCGATGGCGTGTTGGAACACTGTCACTCCTAGATACAAACAAGTGAGGGCAACTCATCCAGTACAAATAAACAAGCAGACAGCAGAGGGGGAAGAAAAATTGCAGGTTTTGGATTTGCTGCTAGTCTTCACATGCACATTTGACACATAGATGCTATTATGATGCTATTGATTGATCCCTGTTACTGAGCCCATTGGCTGATACCACTTCATCGATAGGTTGAATATAATTCCATTTGCTTGTGGTTAAGTAAACCATCAGTATCAATCAACATCTTCTTAGGGTGCTAAGCCCACAGAAAACATGCAGCAGGCTGAGTGGTGATAAACACAACCTGGTGGGATCACACTGTGCATGAGGCTGAAATTCCAGGCTATGAATCAGTCCATGGACTGTGTGGCAGAGCTTGCTGTGATCTTTTGCAAGAAACAGCACACGGTTTAACACTTGCTGAAATTTCATTTTCACCAGCATTAGTCAACGTTTTGCATGTTAGCATCTTGCTAATTGCATTCTTTGTCTAGGAACAGAAAAGAAAGTAATACATAGCAGCTCCTTTGGCATGCAGATCTCCCACCCATGATGTTGTACCTCTGAGGGGGAAAAATGAAGGAGAGAAGGGTTTAAAATCCCAGGGCTGTACCGAGAAATTGGCACTGTTTAAACAAAGAGCTCTCCATCCTTGCACTACTCATGATGCTGCTAGTTGTCAGGATTACTGCAAGCTTCAGGGCTCTGCAGCCAGGAAAGCTGCTGGTGGGTATTCTGAGGGAATTTATTTCTAGTGAGCAAACAGCCTATTGTGTCCTATGGCCAAGGTCAGCACCCTTTGGGCAGTGTACACGGCAAACCAACACGTGCCTGTTTAGTCCTGGAGGCTCTGTTTCCTCCACACTGTAACTGGAAATGGAGACAAGGGGGTTGTATTGCCTTAATTCTGTGAAAATCTCTCTCTTCCCATTGGTAGGCCCATATGAAATACTATACGTAAGCCAGGAAAGAAGATAACAGTTAAAGGGTAACAGTTTTAAATAGGAAGAAAGGAGATTTACATTAGATACTACAAAGAAATTCTTTATTGTGAGAGTGGTGAGACCCTGGCACAGGTTGCACAGAGAAGTTGTGGATGCCCCATCCCTGAAATGTTCAAGGCCAGGCTGGATGGGGCTTTGAGCAACATGGTCTAGTGGGAGGTGTCCCTGCCCATGGCAGGGGGGTTGGAACTCAACAATCTTTGAGGTCCCTTCCAACTCTAACCATTCTATGATTCTATAAATGATGCTCCAGAGAAGGCAAAAGAAATTCTGCCTAGCTGTGCTAGAAATGCATCTCCCTGGGAAAAGGATTTCCAGAGACTACATTTTCTACTGCTTTCATTCCAGTTGAGCGAAGAAGGAAATGGTGGGACTACAGCAATTGCAACAAGAAGTTTCACCCCTTTCATATTATTGGTGACATTATTTTAGAAACCTGTGTCTCCAAGGTCTTTTTTTTTGCCTTATGATTAAGGCGCAGAAGCAATATCCAGTGTAAATGCCCACATTTCCAATCTAAAGACCAATGATACAGTGCTCAGTCATGCAAATCCTGTTAGTCAGAATCCACGGAGTTGTCTGGGATATCAGATTATGATTTGAGAAAACTTCTTTTAATGTAATCAGTCTGCATTCTTCGTTAAAGCAAATTAGCATAAATCTACTATAGTCAAGGTAGCTACACAATTTCACATATCTTCTTATACCATGATAATCATCTGAGGCTTTACAGTGGAGCTTTAAGCCACGTGACTAATATCAGGAATAAGTTACTTTATCTCCTCTGAGGCAAAATCTAAAAATGCAGACATTATTTATAAAACTTCTAATAAAAGCCTTAATAATATCCCAGGCAGTACAGCTCTCAAAAAAAAAGTCCATATGAAAACATACCCTAACTCTCTGCAGCCAAAGAAAGGAAACTCACAGCTTATGGTGATATATATTTACGCACATGTGACAATTCTTATGCTTTTCATAGAATCATAGAATGGTTAGAGTTGGAAGGGACCTCAAAGATCATTGAGTTCCAACTCCCCTGCCATGGGCAGGGACACCTCCCACTGGACCAGTTGCTCAAAGCCCCATCCAGCCTGGCCTTGAACACTCTCAGGGATGGGGCATCCACAGTTTCTCTGGGCAGCCTGTTCCAGTGCCTCACCACCCTCACAGGAAAGAATTTCTTCCTAATATCCAATCTAAATCTCCCCTCTTCCAATTTAAAACCATTACCTCTTGTCCTATCACTACACTTCCTGACTAAGAGTCCCTCTCCTGCAGGCTCCCTTTTGTGCATGTATGCATGCAGAAAATCTACAGTATCACTTTTGTTGCTTATTTTTAAAATTATTTTACATATTTTTTTAATGTTAAAAAATTTAAAAATGTTTGTAGATTTTTTTTTTTTTTTAAATTTCCTAAGCAATAGGAATGCAAGAGTGGTTTGGGGTTTTTTTTCTGATTCCATAACACGTATTGCTTGTACTGTGCTACGTTGGTACTCAGAATATAAACCTAGAAAACAATGGGCCAGAATCAGCTGGTCAGTCTCCTCTCCTCACAGCTTCAGACTTTAAGGCAATGGAATTGCACTGATGTAATATGCTTTAACAAAGTGCTCATCATTGCTGCAATATAAAAGAGGGAGAAAATAATGCACTTTTTTCTGGTAGTCTGAAGATAAGCAAGTTAATTTAAACTACTGAGTACAATGTTTTCTGCTATATATTCTCAAGCACAAGGGCAATCCAAGTTTCACTGTATTGCTGTTGATAGATGTTATACTTATTCAGAGGATAAAGGAAGAACTTGGGGTCATTTGTGAATCCAGAAACTTTACAAAAGTTATTTTCATTTCATAAAAGAAAGCACAGAGCTCAGTTCTGAGTCTTCCCATGCACAGAGAGGGACAAAGAGAGGGGGTAATGAGGCATAGAGGGGAAGGTGCTCTCAACTAAGTCAATCTTGTCAAGCCAGTTTAACAGGGTTAAAAAAAAAAAAAAAAAAAACCAACACTAAAAACCACATGTTCCTAGAGTAAATAACTGGGAGAGCTACAGCACATGTGGGTAGCATGGAACCAGAGAGCTTAGCCTGCCTCTTAGAGGACCCCCAGCCAACATACACCATCATGCAATGCTCCTGTCACTGCCCCCTACTGTACTCCTCTGCCTTTGTTACCTATAGCCATGGTATAGCCGAGGGAGAGACTGATTGCCCCACAGCTCTGGCACATATAGGAAGACAGAGCACCTTGAATTCCTCTACGTACCAGAAAATCAACACAAAATTTGGTCACCATCCAAATAAGAAACATTGAGAACAGTGTTATTACCTCAGATTTTTTGGGCCCCTGTAGCACAGTAACCAGTCTGCAGCAGTGACCACAAACTAACCCGTAGAGAGGGGCTAGGTCAGGACAAGGATATGTGATCTTTCCTGCAAGCCCTCTTCCAGCCTCCAGCCACTTTCAGCTCAGGGGACTCCCTGCCCCGATGTAGTTTGACCTCTCTTCCAAGTACTTGCTCAGACTTCCCTTGAATGCCTGCAAAAACTTCTGTGGTTATCACATCCTTTGGCAAAGGGTTTCACAGATTAGGCATTTGCTGCATGAAGAAGTATCTGATTTTGTTCCGAAAAGTGGCTTCTACAGCTTTGTTTAACAGTTGAGAGACAGTGAGTAGCTCACCCGTAGCCACCCTCTCTGCACCGCTTGGGATTTTATAGACCTGAATCAGAGAGATCCCCACAGTGATCTCTGATCCTGAGCCTATTCACCCAGAAACGGAGCATCACGTGAACGTTTGGGCTGTTTGTTTCCAAAGGATTAGGGAATTTACTAAAACATTCTTGTTGCCCAGGTTCTCTGCACCTTCTTGCTGCAAAACTTCACCCCATGCTCACTGAACGGAGACTGAATGTACTGAATGAAACACACGCAAAGCTCGGTGTGGGCCAAAGATCCCACTGAATTCCCACAGTTGCTGCTATCTTGGTACTCAGTGAAGTAGCAAAGATTTTGCTTTACTCAATGTACTAAACTTGGGCTACTAAAGCTAAGATCCTCTCATTATTTAGATACGCTCAGTAGCTTTTAATCAGACTACCTGGCATCGTGCTTCCCATCACATCATTCTGCCAGATTTTTTCATTTGGGCTGGACTTTGTGAGCTTTTCAGTTGCCCTCTGAAAGCTGAAAGTTCAGGATGAACTCAGTCAGCGGGTTTTATTTTTTTTCCCCAAGAGCTGGCTTCCTAGGGAACAGCTTGTGACACTTCACGGTTTTGCTACTTTAACTTCTCTCCATAAGCAGTCCGTAATGGAAATTCAGCCTGATCATGCAGCTCTTGTTCAGCCAACACAACTTCAATTGATTTTGCATCCATTTATCAGAATGGTTTGTTTTAAAAACCTGTTTTTTTTTACAGCTAACTATGCAAACCACATCGCTACCTGGTTTTCCTCTGGTACTGGAACAGGAGTGCATTATAAATTAGTTACAGCAAGGGTAGCTCATCATAACCACATCTGCATGAAACAGCTCGGCCAGCTGTATTCCTTGCAGGTCCGTGTGTGCTATGGCAGCCCAAGAGTGCCCCACTCACCAGGCAGATCTTCCAGACATCTGCTCCCCTGCTGAGGCTGGGCCTCCAGGCTCTGAGAGCCAGCGCTGACATCCTAAAGAGGAGCAGCTGGAACCAGGAACCAGTACATTGAGAACTTGGGGACAAATGTATCAAATACCTCAGGTTAAATCAGTTGAAGCTGATGTCTTGGCAAGCTCTGAGTACAATGCAAAGTCAGGGCTCACCTCTCTGCAACTTGAAAGTTAAAGAGAAGATATTATTTTTGAGTTATTTACTTATTTATTTGTATTTTGTTTTGAGATGCTCCAAAGCAGGTTTAAGACAAGGACAGAGGCCAAAAATATTTCCATATTACCCTCACTGGTTGAGGGGGAGGGGGGCTTGTTCCTTGAGCAACCTGATCTAGTTGAAGATGTCCCTGTTCATGGTAGAGGGATGGGACTAGATGACCTTTAAAACCTTTAATGGTTTGTCCCTTCCAAGACAAGCCATTCTGTGATTTTCTGCTCAATGTCGCTCTTACTGCCACGGGTGTTTTGAAATCTCTGTGGTGACAGACAGAGCAGAGGAAGATTTTACAACTGGAAAAATGCAACAAAGCGATAGCCCTGCTAGCCACCACTCTTAGCCTTCCCCTCCAGTCCCAGCTGATCATAATATTGCTCGTTTCCCCTGCAGACCTGCCTGAGGGGCAGTACTAAATGCTCCACATAGTTCCACAGGATCCCCGCGAGAGAGATACTACTGGAGAAACAGCCTAGACAGGCAAATCTCTTATGTTCACTCACCCACGGGCTTTGCATGACCATGGCCCTGGTCCTGCTGCAGAGCTAGTCCCAAGTTAGTAATTACATGTTTAGCATATTATACAAGTGTTCCCTCCTGCTTTTTCACTGGTGTCCATTCTGCTTGGCGTTAGCCACTCCTGCCCTCATCTGATTTCACACACTGTGGGAGCACGGGTCCCATGGGCATCAGTTCCCTCCCCAGGCTCGCCTGCCCCGCAGCAGTGACCCCATGCTTCCTGGGTTAGGACCCCTACGCTGCTCCAGCAGCTTTTCCTCTGTATTCAAATCACTGAGATGAAAAAGTTCAGCAGGTTCAATCCTTGCTGAATATTAATTTGTTCCAGTGACCTGCCAGGTCTTCAGCAGTCCTACCAAACCCATGAGAAGATCCTCGACTCTCTTCAGAGCTGAACTGACTTGTGCAAGCACAAACCGAGGGGCTGCCTTGGAGGGAGAGCAGAGACTGGGGGCTATCACAGGATCACAAAACCACATTTGGAGCCGGCAAGTTATCGTTAAAGAATGCTGCCCACTTATGCAGAAAAACTGGGTACCAGCCACTCACCAACCCTGTTAGTCAAGTTCTGCAGCTTGCAGCACAGGGCTCCTAGAATTAGCTCTCCCAATCTGGTGGTGAGACACCTCTGATGCTTGAAACGGGTTTGCCTTGGGGTTGTTAAATACCTGCTCCATGTGATTGGGCTAATTAAAAGTTTTTAGCCAAACAAATCTCTGTTTGTGAAGGTATAAAAGCTAAGAGGATTAGATGTTAGTAAAACTAGACATAACTGAGAAACAAAGTTGTTGCTGTTAATTCTTCCAAATGCTACCATAGTGCATGCATTTGAAAAAGGCAGATAACAAAACTGACCCGTGAAACAAAAGTCTCAGCAGTTAGATCAGGTGTATTCTGTAGAAAAAAAGTGTCTCCCCTGAATTCAGTATTGTAACAGGGGAAGACTTTGTTCTACATACAGAAGGCAAAGCCAGGTTTAATTAAAATTGTTTAATCTACATTATTCTTCTTGTAAAGGAAATGTATTTTCTATTATTCTATAGATTTATTACCGTAACCCATTAATCATACAGGTATCTACAAATAGCACCAAGAGCTGGCTAAGTACCTCCGAACTCTCATCAGAAGTTCTGATTGTCTGCTACTAAACTGAGAAAGTGGCCAAGTCCAATTCCAGTTGTATTGACCAGCTGGGAAGCCAGTGGCTTTCCATGACTTTCCATCCTGTTCTTCCAGGGGGTCTCAGTTATAAAGAATTAGCCTCTTTTGTGTTTCCATGGGATTCAGAAGTCAACTATCTTCTTCCACTGATATGGAACTGCTAGCAATTGCCAGTAAGGACAGATTGGGGAAAATGGAATTTAGACCTACAGCACATTTGTGCTGAGCAAATGTTTCCTCCCTACCAAAAAACCCCACCAAAAATAGGCCATCAAAGCCTCCAGACTCCTCCTCCTCCCCCTCTGAAAACACGCTCTTGTCTTATGCTTGCTCAGAAATTCTTGACTTCATTCCCAGCAAGGCTGTTGGGTTCGGCAGCAGCCAGCAGCCCAACAGCATCTGCTACCTGTCATTTCCCCTTGTTTTACTGCTTCTTCCTGGGCAGACATCCCACAGATCCCAGGGTTTTATCTGGATGGCTCTGGTCTCCCCTACCAGCCCCATTCTAGAACACTTGATAATGCTGGTAGCACTAATTATACTTTTATTTGAATGTAAATAATTTGCTTGGGGACATAATAGGTATACACCTGATTTTGGAGCCTCTGAAAGAAGGCTGTTTTGCAGATCAAAGCCAGTAATGAACAGGGAGATGTAAGAACTACCTCGACAGAAGTAAATTAAGTTAAATCATGCCAGAGAGCCTTCTTGGGTGCTAGAAACCAGCTGCACTCTCTAAGGGCTGGAACAGCCCCTGACACACTTTTGGGCTCACGTCATTTAAATACAAGTTCCCCAAACTGGAGGGCAGATAGTGCTCTCCCAGGCTCAAGCTGGGGGTTAGGATGAGCTCTGGGTTATTCCTAGCCCCTGGTATGGGTGCAGCTATTGGGTTTTTGGCGGGCGAGACAGCATCAGCCACCCTGCCAAGGAGTGATTCTGGGCATGTTTATTTTCCTATCAGAGATGTAGCTAGTGGGGAGCAGAGATAGAAAACCAACCCCCTGCTTTAACAAGCAAAACAATGAAATCTTTTCCATCTGGAAATATTGAGGCTGATGATCAAATAATTAGCACTGCAACAAGTTTGTACTGCCTGCAGCTAGAAGAACTGCTCCCTCTGGAAGCAGGAATGTGGTTGAGCCTGCAAATACGCGATAAGGGATCTATACCTAATATTTTTTGGATGGTCTGCATGTGTCACAGGTAAATTTCCACGGAGCTGAAAGAGCACTGAGGACTGAACTCCCAGGTAAAAACTCCCTACTCAAACCAGCTGAGGGTGGCTTGGCCATCAAGTGCCAGTGCCACAACTTTACACCTTCTGGGAAGGTGAAAGTATCAAAAGTAGAGTTGTGTAAACAATCCTTTTTCTTTCTATCCCAAATTGACCCTGGAAACAACAAAGATTCCTTTTCCTTGCTTTTCTTAATCAAAAAAAAAAAAAAAAAATCCACTTGTGGTTTGTTTGTTTGTTTGTTTGTTTTTTCTGTAGTGCTTCTTTAAAATTTCCTATGATTTCCACATAAGGCGCTCCAAATTGAAAAGTGGAAATATTTGTCTTGGAATTTTCATTTCTACACAGAAAAGATTGTTTTGCAAACTTTAACCCAAACTTACAAATAGTTTTATTTTCACAAAATCTTCACTTTTTGGTAAGTGTGTTGTTTACATAATTTCTTTTCCCCAGCTGGAATACTGATGAGCTTGTATATTGTAAAAAAAAAAAAAAAAAGGTACAGGTATGGATTTCTGTGCTGAAGTTTCATCACATGTGTGGGCTGATGCTTTCTGTAAGTATGAAATACAGATTTTGTCTGCACAGATCTTGCTGATCTAGTAGAGGGATTAAATAACACATCTCCTGGCTCTTTTACAGAAAGATGATTCAAGCAATCCGTAGGTTCCTAGGCTGCTGCACAAGATCACAGCCCGATCACACGTGTGCGATGGCATAAATAGATGAATAATAGCAACTGCATTTTCAGTCTGTCCTGGTTTGAGGAAACCACGACACAGTCCCACCTACATTTCATCTTTTTTTTTTAATTTATTTTAAATCACATAACACCTACACACAATGCTTGGCTAAGACTGACAAACACAGAGTACAAGAAAATCAATATATTGTTTTCTCTCTGTTTGTGTTTTTGTTTCAGGAGGAAACAATAGCTGGGGGGTTTCCCTTCCCTTCCCCTTCCCCTTCCCTCTTTTTCTTTTAAGGAAATAAATCTGAGAAAACAACAGGTAAGTGGTGATAGCCATTAGTTACCACGGGATTTCACAAGATACAAGTGTAGGTGGGACTGGACTGGAGTGGGAGACAGCTGACCTGCTCTGAAATACTGCTGCCTGGGCTTCCCCGTCAGTGGGCTCCAGTGCACACCACGACCTTGCTTCTTTCGAGAACTGGAAGAGTATTGCCCTTGACTTGAATGGAGGCAGGACCGAGCCCTACCCAGAAAGTTTCGTACGCTACGTGTCGTTTGTGCGTGCCAGCATTATGCAAGGGGGTGAAAAATGAAAACCTGTCAGGCTCAGAACTGGTGCACTCAAGGACATACTGTTATTTGTTTTGCAGCTTTGCCACTCTAAGAGGGATTAACAATGTGCCATTGATAGCTGCCATGATATAGTCAACCAAAAGGCCTCATTTTTTAACTTTCAGAACAGGATCTATCTTTGGAGGGAAATGGCTTGCTTTGCCTCAAGGTTTTATTTAAAAAATAAGTAAATAAACTGAGGAAGTATTTGCTTTTTCCTACCTTCTCTCTCTGCTTTCCCTCACCTTTGTTCCCCAGCTAACACAGCAGCACATTGAATTCACCTCCCTGATCTTTTATTATTTATTTTTTCAACCAAGTCCGTAGGTATTGTAAGTTGCCAACCTTTGCTTTCTGGAAATTCTTTGGTGTATTACTGCATAGCAGAGTGGTGTGACAAGGATAAAGAGATTAGAAGTAATTTCATAGAACTCCTTCTTCTGTCAAAATCCGCAGAGGGCTTTTACTGGTAACTCTGAGTGTTGCTGAAAGTCTTCATTAAAAACTTTCAATATATGGGTAGAAAATCTCTAAGCGCTGAGACACAGAGTAGCCAAAACAGGGGGAGAGAAGGAATATTAAATCAAAGCCTGAAGAGAGGAAAAATGCGAAGGAAAAACACCTGCTAAAGTATGCAACAATAATAATACATGTTATCTCCAAGGGGATTCACCAATTCAGCTCTGAAAGCCAGAAAACCATGTGTCGATTTTCAGCACCTTCAAGCACTGAGGCATAACCAGGGCAGACACAGGCTCTCCTTGCCACCGTTAGACAGCCGAGGTGGCTGCGGGCTGCTGCTGGATGGTTGTCACTACTGCAAGCTGCCGTGGCTCACACAAAATTCAGGCTGTGTTTTCCCTTGCTGCAGCACCAGCACACTGTACACACAGCCTATATGGGCACGACCTGGCCAGCAGATAAGGAGCTTTTCCTGGTTAAGGAGGTTGGGTACGACCCTAGTTTTGCTGGTGTGGGCAAGCAGGGGGGAAACACATGGGGAGGAAGGAATTAAATATGATCTGGCCAACACTGCTGGGGCTGTTAAAGCTTGCACTGCAGACCTGAGCAAAGCTTTGAAGGTGAAAAGGGAGTAGCCTGTAGAGAGTCATCTCTGCGATCATTACATGAACAGAAGAATGGCCAGACATAAAATTATAGCATCAGTCCTGCACTTTTTGAAAACTTACCATCGTGTGTTATAAAGCTATCCTCATGCATTGCAGGTCTTCCTCGAAGGTGGTGACCTTGCAGAAGAACAGAGAAAGTGCTGGTGAGCTTGGGCGCAGGTGTGTGAGAAGCATTTAAATGCTGTGTTGCCTATTAGAGGGGTGCGAACTCTTCTTCTGGCGGTTTTTAGTTGGTTGTTGGGTTGTTTTCTTCCTCCTTTTCTCTGTGAATCATCCACCCACTAGTTTTTATAAGCATCTTCACAACTTGAGCTTGCTTAATGGAGGCTGCAGTGTGACCTGCTGTGTTTCAGCCCACTCAGGACAGGAGGTTCTGTCCTTATCTTCTATGTGTGAAGGAGGTTCCACTGCGTGCTTCATTTCTGACTGAATTTCAAGCTGGTTGACCTGGGGCTGCCTTTCCTTCTGGTGTCTGCAGTATCCAGTGCAATGTGCATCTTTCATTTGTCCACTTCTGCTTCAGAACAGTGCATTAAAAGAACCAAATCATCACCAATTCATGCTGGCTGGTACATCTAACGCATTCAGGCTCAGATCCTGCACCTTTCCAGTCACAGAGGCTTTTCAGATGGCTCTGGGATGGAGGGGAAGCAGTTCCCTTGCGTGGCTGGGCCTCAGCCCTAGCTTGTCGGAAGGCAAAGTGCAAAGCAGAGAGCTGGCACTGTGCATTGAGCTGCTCCAAATCCACAGTTCCCTCATCTCAGTCTCCTACCAAACTCCTGTTCCTCACCTGAAAGCAGCTTAATGTCAGGTAACTATCACTTCCAGTTGCCATCCACCAGGAAGAGGAGAGCCAAGCACCCTGGCAGTACAGGGAGGATTGCTACATGAGACTTCTGCCTTTACAAACCACTTTTATTAAACAGATCTCTAGAAAAGGTGTGATATGGTGGTCAGAGCAGTGCTGGACATATTCCCTAAGTGAGGAAATGTCTAATGCTAGGACATGTAGCAAGGGCAAATCCCAGTCCTCAGCACTCTCCTCACTATCTGTCTTCCATAATCTCTTCCTTCTTCACCCTCCTATCTTTCCTTACCATGCTAAGGCCACAGCCTCAGTTATGTTTCCAGAGGCTGGTTTTTCAGCTGTAACCATGTGAGTGAAACAGTCTAGCCCTGAAAGATGCTGGTCACCTGCCCTGCTGGGCTGGGCTCTCCAGCCTGTCAGCGGGGATGCATGTGGGACTGTTGCATCCACAACTATACTGAAATCAGACCCTAAAAACACAATTCTGACCATGGGTGATACCTGTCCATGAGAAGCTGGTATTTGTTCCTATGTCTTTTATCCAACGGATGTGGAGGGATGTGGAGAAAACACAGAAAAAGGCCATGGCACAGACACAACATCTGGGATTCCTCTTTCTCAGGCCAAAACCTAACCAGCTGTTGGTAGTGAGGATGCCTCTTCTTGTGGTCTCTCCGCCCAGCCCTGCAGCTCCTCAGCCATGCAGTGGTGAAGCCTGGAGCCACACCACCCCAGCCGCTTGCCCCCAGGGCACACACCCTGACATAGGCTCTCCGATCCAGAGGGGACTGAAGCATTGTGATGCTCTCCCTGGGGACCCTCCATCCTGGCAAGAAGTACCACTGCCCTCCACCCTATGTTTCCCTGGATGAAGGTGCCAGCCTGAGTCTGGAAGAACACTGCAGATCTGTGCATGGGAAAGCAAGGGCTGCAAAATCCTGCTTCTCCCTGAGAAGGATCTGAGGTTCCCTGGATCACCCCATATTTGGAAGCTGGGGGCTGCAATGTGGATCCCACACTGCTCTGGACTTCCATGGGAGACGGTGGCCTCCTTCATTCACTGTGCGGCACAGAGGGTGGCCCTGCTCTGGAAGAGAAGCTGCATTTGGGCACTGATGGTGGCTGCTGTCCCCACCACTCTCCCAGAGACATCAGAGGGAACGTGGCGCCTGATGCACTGTGAGAAAGGGGAACTCGCAGCTAAGAGAGATAAACAGACTCTTGACTACTGCTTTCTGTCCTCGCTCTGCACATGGATCCTGTGTATCACACTGGCCAAGTCATTTACACCAAACTTCATACAGATGATCACCAACTGCATGTTCCTTATTTTGGGGTGGGAACATTTTCTGATCTGCACTTGCTTGCAGAAGCAAAGAGCGACTACAGCTGCAAGTGATCTCACTGGGAAATGCACTTTGAAAATGTGGATCTAAAGCAAAATTAAGTTTTCTGGAAAATAGAGTCATAAGGCAAGCAATAAGACTGACTCATACCGCTAGCTGAAATGCAATTGGAAAAAAAAAAAAGAAAAGAAAAAAATGAGGCAATTTATTTTGCCCCAAAACAAACATTTCCTTTCTGGATTCTCAACCCCATTGCTATTGTTAATTTTGGTCAAATCTTTAAATCAAATGTCACCCTCAAGCAGAAATTGTGGTTTCATTAATTGGAAAATGTGTAGGTAACACTTCAACTTATTTGAATGTATTTACTTCTACTCACCCAGAATAGACTGCTAAGCTTGACAAAAATCTATAGCTAGAACTTATTAATCCTAAAGCACATCTTTCAGTGAAGATGACCTTTAACCATAAAAGTTCCCTTGTGCCTGACCCTGACATCCAAAATTGTGCACTCAAAACTACGGTAAACTTCTTAACTTACATTCTGCATCCCTGTTTTCTTAGTAAATATCAATCAAATGCTTCTTGTGCAGACTACCTCATTATTGCTTGTCAAGTATTTAAATACTATAGAGGGACACCATTAAAACCCCAAAGAACAGTAAATCTCTCTTCAGAGCAAGAAAGTACAAGAGCATGAACCGCTTACATCCTGAACAGCGGAAGAAAATGAATAAATAAATACCTCGAGTAAATTGCTCACTGACAACCCTCCTTTTCAGTCATGGTATAAAGGAAGGACCTTACAGAAAAGACCCCAAAGTACTGAATATGTCCAAAACCCAGGATCATACTATAATATACACCAGAAGGCAAATTAGGATTGTACAGACTATACATCTGGCACTACCTGAATTACACACTTCATATTTTTTCTGAGCCTGTGTATTGTTTCCTAAGTTTTTACGTTTGGGGTTTTTTTTGGATGCAAACTGAAACCCAACCCCAGATTCCATCATGTGGTATCCTACTGACTTGTGTGTCACTCAGAGGGGTAGCACATGAGATTTACCACACAGACTTCTGCTTCACCAAGGAACTGATCAAATCACAGAGGCAGGGCAGCAGCCCAGCCCGGCATTTGCTGGGAGCAGCAGCAGGAGAGGGAAGAGCCAGGAGCAGGAGGCTCCTTCCAGCCTCCTGTGGGGAAAGGCGCTGCTGGGAAAAGCCCTGGATTCACAACCCCAAGTACTCTGGCTCAGGTTCCGTTCAGACCTGCTCCATCTTCCCCCTCACATCTGGTCACTGCTTCTCACCCCCAGTTCCCCAGCCTGGCCGACTCCATTTGCAGCCCCTGCCATGTCAGACCCTGCTCCCATCTCCCTGCTCATCCACCTGCTCTCAGTCCCTTCTGTTTGAGTTATCCCCTCAAATCCCTCTTTCCATCAGCCTTCTGACTTCCCCATCAGCTTTTCCAGACAAGACGGTTGTCCTCTGTCTCCCACCTCCTTGTCCTTCTTCTCTTTCCTTGCTCCTGGATCCAGCCTGCTCTTCAGAACCCCAAGCCCCAGTGCCTGTTCCTTTGCTTCCTTTACCTTTAGATGTCCTATAGCCTGCTCTTGAACCCAGGGGCAGAGAGCCAAGCAGCCTTGTACCAGCCCTGCAACTAAACTCTTGCTCAGACTGGAGATATGCAGCATGAACAGTGGTTTCTTAGACTTTTAAGTTGAAAGCTGAAGTCTCCACTAAGCACATAGAAACTGTGATTTTCAAAGGTTTATATCCTGTTCAAACCTGGGTACCTCTATGCAAGCCCGACTTCTCTGCCAAAGGTCAAATCACTGCTCTAGGAGTATGTTGCAAAAATTTGAAAAGAACAAATTCTCAAACTTTGATTTATTTTTAATTTTTTTTTTTTAGGTTAAGTGACCCTCAGGCCTCTTTACAGGCAAATGCAGAACAATTCACATGCCTCAGGTGGACTTTTTGGCCTGTAATGTTTCAATCCAGGGACTTAAAGCTTTGCAAAATTAAGAGCAAATGAAAATAGTCTCCTACTAGAAAACACAGGGCATCCTTATTAACCAGAGCAGCTTTCTTCCTTTCACATCTGCTTATACAGTGGGGACTTCTGGATGCAAAGTTTCATGCACTTGGAGCAGTTACAGTCCCAGACCTCTGTAGGCTACATAGCGTGTGCAGCTTTTTCATCCCTCTGGGCAGCTCCCATCCTCCCTCCATGGCTGGCACCAGTAGTGGTTACAAAGATCAACATAGCACCAGCAGCACTTCACAAAGGCCCCCTTGCCTCAGGGCTGTGGAGCTGCTGAGGACCGTGCAGGAAGGGGAGGGAGCCCAGGTGCTGGCAGAGGTTTGGGTTAGGTGTCTAGCCCATTGGCACCTTCCTTTACACCTCCCCAGACACAACTACCCAACCCTATCAAAATGAAGGGTAAAGCAAACACACAGACAAACATCCCCCGTGCCATAGCTCCCCATAGCAGATGCTGCTGCAAGACCTCACAACCCGACGGGAGGTTCGACTATACCAGCAGAGACCAGTAACCACAGATCAGATACATCCACAGCAACCAGTAACAACCCATTCAACCGTACAGTTATGAACTCATCTGTGCCATTTTCTGTGGCAAGGCACATGAACCCATGCTAAACCCTAAGCTTTATGCTGGTGCTTTTCCTGCAGAACCAGTCATTTGTATACTTTTGGCTTCTTACCTGGCTTGTTCTACACCCTGTTGCATGTATCCATACAATAGTATGTGTGAACTCAGAAGAAACATTTATTTAACAGTGACTGACATTTGCAAGAGTTTTAAGAATGCAATGATCTTGGCATCAGTTACTTTCCAGCTAAGGATTAACAAACCGATGAGTTAGCAACCAACTGATATTCTTTGTTTGAAATAGGCTGCGTTTCAAACTGGAGGCAGCTTTTGGATTTTTTTCAGAAAGATTGTGCTTTGATTTGGAAATAGGGAAGCACAGCAAGGACTGCAACGTGAAATAGGTTAGATAAAGAAGAAACATGATAGAAATGGTTTGGATCTATAGAAGGAGCAATAAAACGCTGCTCATCTCACACAGTTCGTGTTACTGTGCCTTTTTTAGGAGCCACAGAGGCAGTGTCCCCTTGTCAGAGGTAAGGCAGAAGCTAAGCCCTTCCTGCCTTTTGGCATCGTGGCTGGAACCTCAGATCTGAAGAAAGTAGAAACATGGTGAAAATGAAAGCCTGGTTCCTTCCCCTTGCATATCATTCCCAGCTCCTGATGTTGGCAGGAAGGGGGTTCATCCCTTCTGCTTTTCCATGGTATCAGCACCTCTGCATCCAGCCGTGTAGCGCTCCGAACTGGCTGGTGTATGCCCTGGTGCCACAGACACATTGCACAGCAACCCCTTCCTTTGCATCTTCGCATACACGCATCCCATGCCAGGATCCCCAGCCACGGCCTGAGACCCACTGCTGGACACAGGCAGAGCAAGCAGAGAGCGTGGAGGCTCCCATGCCAGGAGGCGAAGGTGGATATGGCAGGATGGGGAAACAGTAAGTCTCACCATATGGATGGATGGATGGATGGATGGATGGATGGATGGATGGATGGATGGATGGATGGATGGATGGATGGCAAGGAGTTTCAATCCTGCAGTTTCAGCTGAGTTTTGCTTTGAACCCAGAACTCAAAAAGAAAGTTGCACAATGACTAAGGAGCTTATCTAATCCTCTTTGCACCAGCCTTAGCTCTGGAAAAGGTCTGTCCAACCCATTTGTGGGTATTCCTAGGGCATGACTGCACACATGAGGACAGATAGGCTCGTATCCACTCTGTGATAGCAAGATCACAGCTCCCAAACTGCACCAGGATCCTTTCTGATTACTTTGGAGTACAAGAAAAAAAGAACATTCAGTTGCCTACATACTAAAAACACGAAGGTGTGTCCAAAGATACTATAAAATTACACCTCAGCTTACAACTGCCTCATTCAGCCTGTGTCTTGGGTATCCACAGGATTCACAGAGAGCTGTGGTTTTCAACTGATTTCCACTACTACCAGTGTTAAGCTTTATTGCAAATCTAACCTTCTAGGCTTACGTATACTCGGCATTTTTCACAAAAGTAAGTTTATTACACTGGCCATAGCTAAGTCGATTGCACTATCAGCAGTTTTGCTTTCATTTTCTTTGGAGACCCTGTGCTTTTCACATTTCTTCTTTACTTAGAAAAAAACTGTTGTGTCTGTGGAAAAAATACTATAAAGAGGGAGAGATGCTCCATGCTAGAAGCAGGTGGATCCCTATCACCTCTTGTATATACACAGTATCTTTAACAGCCTGTCTCCTATGGCAGTCCTCAAGAGTGTGTTTACACTATTCCACAAGAGGAAAGGAAAAGAATATATTTTGGTGGGGAAACTATGGCTCAGCGGGAAAATGATCCCATCAGGATCATTCTCCTAAACAAAGGACAAAGATGGTAACTGAACACTGACAGCTGACTGACACTGCTTTGGGAATGAAAAATCCAGCACTGAGACTGATTTGTGTTGATGCACAAATATCAAGAGAGAAGCCTACATCTGTTTAGAAGCAGCAAGGTATTCCCCCAAACAGCTGCAAAGTTAAACTTACCAAAGCCTTGCTCTCTGCTCTTGTACAGATACACAGCATTTTTACTGGCTTCAAAGAAGTCAGTGGTCACTGATACTGGGGTATTTGCACAAGTGCAATAACATATACATATATAAA
>VZRU01018371.1:88386-98937 GCA_013398155.1 Pedionomus torquatus | reverse complement strand
TTTTTTTAAGTAGTAATTCCTGCTTGCATTGTCATGGAACAGAAAGAAGAAGGAAAAAAAAAAAAAAGAAAACAAAAAAGTAAAAAAACCAACCCAATGTTTTCAGCTTCTCTTTGCACTTTTGTTCAAATGCAGGGTGTTTTGTTTTGTTTTGGGTTTTTTTTTTGCTGGAGAGCTTGATATAGGCAATGTTTCATCATGTATATGCAGATACTTAACAGAACAACATTTACCACTAGTAGTGATCTAAAGACCTTATTCATCTATCTGCTTCCCTGTGCAGGACATTTCTGCAATGGATTAGTTGTTCCCTGCCCCTCCCCCCCCTCCTCCTAATTAACATCTGTAATTGATGAATACCCCATCACCCTGCAGCCCTCCCGATTAACATCTGTAATTGATGACTAGACAGAGAATCTTCATCTAGGACAGCTGGACAAAACAAGCCCCCAGTGACCAATAGATTAGCAGTCCTGCAGGTTAACTTTTAAAGAATATATAATGTTGGACGTTAAAGCTAGTGAGAAAAAAATAATTCCTCATAATTCTTCCTAATTTTTAAAATAGTGCATTCTTAATTAATTCTTAGGGATTCTTAATTAAGAATTCATCTTAATTCTTTTATAACAGAAATATTCAGAGTTCAGTACATGCTATGCTGCTTTGTTAATTTTATATTAGCTATAGCTATGCTTGTGGAAAGCAGTTTGTCCTTCTAAACTCATATTTATCTAATTGTACTCATTTTCCAGTAGAGAATAACCCCACAGGTTTTACCTAAACCAAACCACCTTAACTTCCTAAAAGAGCTTCGCTTTAGGCAGAAACTGATGAATCAAACTACTATTGGGATAGCATGTAAAGCCACAGAGCCAAATACTGCGAAGTTAGCAGTGTGTTCTCTCCAAACTGTCCTAACTCAAAAGTTGATAAAGGGGTGTGATTCCAGTTTTAGCAAATGCATCAAGCATAAACCACCTTTTTCAGAATTTACCAATATTAATGAGAAAATAATCATGGGGAAAATTGTCATCAAATACTTATATTAAAAGAGAGTTCAGCATGAGCTGCAAACATTTTATGCAGTTAAATCCTTTAAGGAAAAATAGTCTAGAAAACCAAATAACAAGGGTGTTGGTACAAAAATCTCAAGTATTCTAGCTTTATCTTCCTTAAAAACATGGCCCTTTTGTCCTAAAGCAAAGCTTTTCCATATTGTCTTCATCCAGTATGTTTACCAACAAAGTCCCCAGAAATTCCACCTCATGTAGAGAGAACTTGTGCTCCATTTGCTCTCTTTAGAGGAACAAAATAGGTATTCATGGTAGAAATACTTCTTTGCCAACATGTACAGACAACTTCTTCTAAATGAGAGTCTGTGTAATGCAATGAGTAACAGAAAATGGAAAGAGATAGGAATACGTTGCCCTGCGTGGCCAGGACACAGCTATACTACCAAGAGCTGTGGTTGTGCCAGTGTGGTAAAACCAACTATTTTAAGGTTTGCTGCCAAAAGTGTAGCTCTGCCTGTTTTACTGGTTCTTCACATGTGTTTATGGGTCTCACCTCTGACTGACTTATCTCTGAAAAACAAAAAATTCCTCTTATTGTAACAGCCATACCAGTTACCCTACCACGAGACATCCTTGCCAGTGCTGGTCAGACTGGATTTGGATCCTCTCTGAAAGCCAGTTCATGCTTTCTTTTCTGGGGGAGGACCCAAATAAGTTTATTTTGAAGATACCAAAGATTAGGTTAGACATTTTTCTTTGGGCAGTTCAGCTGCAGGTGAAGAGTATTATAGCACGTGGGGCACCTGGTTAGAGCTAATGCCAGGCAATAGCTCATCCACCAATTAAAATATCCATTACTGCTCACTGTGTGTGACAAGACATTTTCCATGGGCCCAGGTGAGACTGCAAGGTATCGCATCTGTCTGCATGGCCCAGCAGGTAGAGATGACCATGGCACATCTGCTCACAGCCTTTTAATGGATTTCCAAACTTCAGACTTCAAATTTCCAAACTTCAGTGGGGCCAGCGATTTCTACACTGCACAGTAGTATAAAACCTCCACTATTTATTGCTTGTGGCAATAGAGTATTTCCGACCATACTCTGATTCACAGATTCCAGTTCAAATAACAGGTGAGTGTTTCCAGGCTAGCCCTGAAGTGCACTTCCCTTTCTCAGTGTGCAGCAGCCATTCAGATGACAGTGGCACTTCAGGAAAGTCTCTTCTTGGCCCCCAAATGCTGGATTTATTGCAAGCTGAGACAGGATGAAAGCATCCTTGAAAAACCTATGATCAGTCATAGGGATTGTTGCCATTTGGGGTTCAGGTCATCTAAAATTAAACATTAGATCTAATTGATCTAATGGCAGTCTAAGCCATTTTTGACATCGGAACAATTTTTCTCCCTCTGGAAGTCCCAATTGTTCAGCTGACAAAGTGTTTTAAGGCACTGTGAGATCTTTGCATGGGAAGGAAAGAGTGACCCAGCCATAATTCGCTGGAGCACCCTCCAGTCTACGGGTTAAAATGAAAGAGCAGACACAACCCTGTAGCACCGAGCAGAAATTTCCTGTTCCTCTGCCAAGCCATGGCAGGGTTTCTGACCAAAATAAAAGAATTTAATGAGTCCATAGCAAAGCAAATTAAGCTAAGTGCAGCATGATTAGACTGTGAACACTAATCTCTAAAGGCAACAGTATTTGATTAAGGAAAGCGTTCTCCAAAATTCATCTTAAAATTGTAATAAAAAATGTCTGGCTATGAACACTCAGGTTTGGGGGGGCTTGGGGATTTTTTTTGGGGTGTGTCTCCCAGTTTGTAACGCTTCCTTCTAAATCTGGCTTATTGTGGTGTCAATTGTGCAATACCTACTGTACAGTTTATCGCTATTGCCAAGAGCTGACTTTACTGCAGCAAGAAACTGCATGTTGAAAGTTTGGCGACTGCATTTCATTGAAACTATGAAAAACACAAGTGAGAAAGTGTGTTCCTCAGGAATTAAATGTTTCTAAATATCAGAAAACTAATTGGAGAAGGAGAATAGTCTTTATTTCTGTAAAAAGGAAAGTTAAAGAACCTCTATTTCAACTCTAAATTTTCTTTTAAGCTTTCTAACACAGTTTCTTACTACAGGTTAAATATTTGGATCTAATTCAGTCAGGAAGACAGTCTGCAATTAAGTCAGTCCTCTTAACACTGTTTGATTTTTTTTCCCAGTTAAAGTTGAAGCTTGGAGAGTGAACATTTCTGAGTGGGCTATGAAAGACTGTCATTTCCTGTGTAAAAGTTCTCAGTGTGCTTAATCTGTGACACAGCACCTTCAGCTCTGGAGAGGTCTTGTGGGGAGCAGATCTGGGAACCCATTTCTTGGGAAGAGGGGATAAGACAGACAGCTCTGAGGGCAACTAATGAGGAAGGTAGTGGAGGAAAAGAGAGAGCCCAGCAAAAGCTTGCAGATCTTTGGCCTCCCAGGACCAGTCTATCTTCTGTCCCATCCACTCTTCTTGGATCTGGCTGGAGCCTGTGTAGCATCAGGGCAGAAAAAGCATCCCTTTGTCAGCACAGTTGAAAGCATCAGAGCTGGTTCTGCCTATAGGTTTAAATGCCTCTTTTCAAAAAAAGCTCCCAACCCCACATTGTAAGCACTCAGCTTCTCCTTAGAATGCATTTACAGGTATTTTGTTACTGGTACCAGTCCAGAATTATTCAACTAACTCCTATCACTTAGGATGACATAGAGATCTTGTGGCTTGGACACAAAGCCTTTAACTCACAGAATCCGCTTAGTTTGAGATCATTTTCCATCAAGATCAAAAGAGTGCAATGTAAGAGAATGAAATTCCTCTCAAAGATCAAATCCAGACACACAAGTTCATGAAAGGCATCACAGAAGAATTTGCTCAGATTTTTTTTTATGGGTAGGGGAAAAAATTTGTCTCTTTTCCTCATGTGGTCATGAAAACACCTCATCACATTGAATGCAGAAGTTTAATGGAATAGCTCAAGTTATTCTTGATAATCCAAATTATGAAGATTATAATTTGAATTCTGTGAATTATGAAGAAATTGTAGCAGCTGACATGATTTCCTCCTTCCTTTTGTCCTCTCAGATTTTCTCACCTGTACTATTTTCTCTATGGTACCTCCATGCAAACTGATTGTAAACTCTGTCTCCCTGGCTTCCCTCCTTCCCCATCGTCTCCTCCCAGACTGTACATCTAAATTTCCTACTTGGTGGTTTGACCACCCTACTCCTCTCAACAGCCTCATCTTCTATCTGCACACTTTCAGATTCAGGCTTTCATTTAAACCCTTCGTATCTCAGCCCTTCTCACTCTTGTCTCCATCTCTGCACTTTGTCTCTGCCTTGCCATGACTCCAGCAGTGCCAGCCTGGGTTACACTAATACTTGCTTTTCTACAAGTAACCTCATACGTTCTTCCATGCTGCCCTCACACCAAATACAATTCCCAAGCAAAAAAAAAGAAGCGGGTAGAACCACCAGTTTTCAGTAAAGCCTTTTCCTCAGTAAGACAGAGGTCTGTTGTGACAGTAGTGAGAGATTCCCCGTGTTATGTTTTGGGATGGAGACGATGAGCTGGGAGGTGTGTCCTCACCTGGCACTAGCAAAAGCTGTGCTGCCTGCCCAGCTGTGCTGCAGCTAACTGTCCTCTTTTTGCCCTTTGCAAAAACTCTCCTTGCCCTCTGACTCCCAGCTCTCCATCACTCTGCACCCTGTGTAACCAGCTACGTCTGTGGGAGCCAGGTACAAAGCAGTCTGTGGATTTTGAGGTTTGCATTTGCTCTGCACAGGAGACTCCAACCACAGAGGTGCAGCCATAATGGCTCCGTGGGCTGCTCCCCTATGCCCAGGGGGCTCTGCCCTCCAG
Source organism: Pedionomus torquatus (assembly GCA_013398155.1). Lineage (NCBI taxonomy): Eukaryota > Metazoa > Chordata > Aves > Charadriiformes > Pedionomidae > Pedionomus > Pedionomus torquatus. Next base: position 94,034 of record VZRU01018371.1, on the reverse strand, counting down.
CACACCCCAGTGCTGGGATGTCACAGCAACGCTTGGCTTTGCTAGCAGCAGCTCTATTTTACCTTTGATCAAAGCCCTTTACTCCAGGGAGAGGGCACGCTTGGTATATTGTGTGATTGTAGAATGGTTTGGGTTGGAAGGGTCCTTAAAAATCATCTAGTTCCAACCCTGCTGCCCCGGACGGGGAGACCTCCCACTAGACCTGGTTGCTCAAAGCCCCATCCAGCCTGGTCTTGAACACCTTCAGGGATGGGACACCCACAACATCCCTGGGCAACCTGTTCCAGTGTCTCACCACCCTCACAGGAAAGAATTTCTTCCTAGTATCTAATCTAAATCTACCTTCTTTCAGTTCAAAACTATTACCCCCCCATCCCGTTACTACACTTCGTGAAAAAGAGTCACTCCCCATCTGTCCTGTAGGTCCCCTTTAGGTATGGGAGGGCTGCTATAAGGTGTCCCTGGAACCCTCTCTTCTCCAAGCTGAACAACCCCAACTCTCTCAGACTGTCTTCATAGGAGAGGTGCTCCAGTCCTCTGGTCATCTTTATCGCCCTTCTCTGTATTTGCTCCAACAGGTCCATGTCCTTATGTTGGGGGCCGCAGAGCTGGATACAGTACTCCAGGAGGGGTCTCACCAGAGTGGAGTAGAGGGGCCAAACCACCTCCCTTGCCCTCCTGGCCACGTTTCTTTTGATGCAGCCTGGGATGCAGTTGGCTTTCTGGGCTGTCAGCGCACATTGCTGGCTCATGCTGAGCTTCCTGTCCATGAACACCCCCAAGTCCTTCTCCTCAGGGTTGCACTCAATCCATTTTCGGTCCAACCTGTATTTTTGCCAGGGATTTCCATGACCCAGGTGCATTACCTTGTGCTTGGCTCAGCTGAACCACCTCTCAATCCTGTCTAGGTCCCTGTGAATGACATCCCTTTCCTCCTGTGTGTCGACCACTCCACACAGCTTGGTGTCATCAGCAAACTTGCTGAGGGTGCACTCAATACCACTGTCCATGTTGCCAAAAAAGATATAAACAGCACTGGTCCCAGTACTGACCCCTGAGGAATGCCACTTATCACTGGTTTCCCCTTGGACATCGAGCTTTGACTGCAACCCTTTGAGTTCCTTATTCACCAAGTGGTCCTGCTGCATTTGGACAGGAAAAATTCCTTGGAGGCTCCTGGAGTCAGGAGTGTCCATTGGGATGCTTTCACAGAATCATGGAATTCTCAGAGTTGGAAGGGACCTCTACAGATCATCTAGTCCAACTCCCCTGCTTAAAAGCAGGATTGCCTAGAGCACAGCACTCAGGATGGCATCCAGGTGGATTTGGAAGGTCTCCAGCAACAGACTCCACAACCTCCCTGGGCAGCCTGTTCTAGGGCTCTGTCACCCCTCAGCTTTAGTTCAGGAGTATCTGCGCAATGCACCTTGGCTGCATGTAGATATGCCCTTAGATAACTCTTGCTGTACCTCCAACCAAACCCACAGCTCTCAGGATGTTGCAAGAGGCTGCTGCTCCTCTTCCCTCTTGAGCTCTGGAGGGAAGAGAGCTCTGCACTTCCACACAGCCACGGGCAGCACCTCCTCCAGCACAGAAACAATAATAGTAATGTTGTTTTTGTTGTTATGTTGTTATGTTTTGAAAAGGATTTCCATTCCTCATAATAAAATGAAGACCTGAAAATGCTGCAGTAAAACCCTCTGAATCTTGTATTGCTCTTGTCTCTTAATTTCTCAGCTCAGGAGAGGGGATAGTTTGCACAGGGGATCTTGGAGAGGACTTCTGCATTGTGAATGGCTGAGAATTTACAGCTGAAAACATAGCAAACATACATAGCAAATGTACGTTTCTCTAGCTCAAAACCAGAAGCTGGCGAAATCAGGAGCTGGGTAAAATCACAAGGCTATGTGGTCAGATTTAACCCTGGCTAGGACACACACTGTACTGGTCTGTTTTTTACTCTGCAGTCACTTCTCTTGGAAGGGAACTGAAACAGGCAAAGTGCAGCAGAAGCAGTTCAGCAGGAAATTATTATTGTGTACCGAAGCAAGCTCTGAGAGCAGAACAAAAATCAAGCTAAGTAGAATTCAGCTGTTTATTAATCCTTGTAGAAAGGGAAAAGAAAACAAAAGAAGTTGCCTAAATTCACAATTTCTGTCTTTCAGCATATAGAAGCAGCTAAGTTTCAGAGGGCCCTGGGACATCAGATACCATGTGCTTGGCTGGGCATGCGCTTGTGTAGTGAGGTCAGGGGAACAGCTAGGAAGGTTTATGCCCATAGGAGGGAGGGGGTGTTCACACATATCCCATAATAGTCATAGGTGGTTAGCAGAAGAAAAAACCCAAAACATACTCAGATGACTCAGTGACTCAAAAATAATGGTGAAAGCTGAACCCACTCCACTCTCCAGTGACAGAAGTACTCCAGCAGGATGTAGGACACAGGCTGTGACTGTAACGCAGAAGGAGGAACCCATCGTACAGGAAGGTCACCCAGATAGGCGAGATCTCTGTCCCACATAAGCCTTATGTTGATAAACAGTGAGGGGTTTGTGTTGACCTAAATAGTTAGGTAATATTAAAAGGCCTTTTTTTTTTTTTTTTAAGCAATTTGCAGCAAAACCAGGAACACTTCTTGAAATTCAGACTGCTTGCAAAAAAAAATATTAATTGCATGATTTCTTCAACAGAGGAGAAATAAAATAATCATAAAATAGTTTATTTGCAGCAAGAGATGATACTAAACCAGAAGGCCCCTCAGCGGGCTCTTGGTAGGACTGTCCTTCACTGCTGTATTCTGTCCGTCTTCTCTTCTTCTCTGTTCTGTGCATTAGCTCACAGCTTCTGAGCCCTCAGCTGTCTCCAGTCTACCCACTCACCCAAGAGTAATGTTCTTGGCCTTCTAACCCCAGAAGGATGTATGCCCAAAGACTAATTTCAGCAGGAAATTATGGTTATCTTTGCACTTGCCTTGGCTTTCAGCAAAGTTCTGTGTAAATATCAAATTTGGAAACTGTTATTGTTTCTAATACTCGCTCTGGTACAGGAACTTAAAAGCCTCTGACAACTCTCTTCAATAATGGGTGGCAGACGTCACAAACCAAGTTCTATGAGATCTAACTCATTTTCAAAATGATTCCTTAAAATATTCCCATGGGGCCATGATATGGCAAAAAGAAAAGTAAGATTAGGACATCTTTGATCAAACATGACTCAGGTTTCCTCAGCCCAGGCTTTGGGGAGCTTCTGTCTGCCCCCACTGCTGAGGAAATCCCAGTTGTCAAGGCTGGACAAGAACCAGCGTCCAGCTGTTTGTTTCTCACCCTCCAAAAGAGGACACAAATAAATAACTGTTGATGCACAAAAGAAAAAGAGGGTGCAGACTACCAGGAGAGTAAAAGCAGCTGCATCCTGAGCTGCATCAAAAGAAGCATGGCAGCAGGGTGAGGGAGGTGATTCTGCCCATCTGCGTTGCTCTGGTGAGATCCCACCTGGAGTACTGTGTCCAGCTGTGTAGTCCTCAACACAGGAAGGAAATGGACTTGATGGAGTGTGCCCTGAGGATGATCAGAGGGTTGGAGCATCTCTCCTGCAAGGACAGGCTGAAAGAGTTGGGATTGTTCAGTCTGGAGAGGAGAAGGCTTCAGGAAGACCTTATAGCAGCCTTTCAGTACCTAAAGGGGGCCTATAGGAGAGATGAAGAGGGACTTTCTATCAGCGAGTGTAGTGACAGGACAAGAAGTAATGGTTTTAAACTGAAAGACGATAGTTTTAGATTAGATATTGGAAATAAATTCTTTACTGTGAGGGTGGTGAGACACTGGTACATCTTGTCCAGAGAAGCTGTGGATGCCCCATCTCTGGACGTGTTCAAGACCAGTCTGGATCGGCTTTTGAGCAATCTGCTCTAGTGGGAGCGGTCCCTGCCCATGGCAGGGGGTTGGAACTAGATGGTCTTTAATGTCTCTTCCAACCCACACCATTCTATGATTCTACAATTCTATGAGAACCAACCATCCACAATAGGGGTAATTAAACATTTAAAAAAAAAAATACACACACACACACCCTAATTAAACATTAAAAGGAGTAACTAAACAAAATACTCACACACCTTGCCAGTAAATAGGGATAGCAGGCTACATAATGAAATTTTTCCAGCTCACAATATTTCCTCTGTTGTCTCTCTTTAAAAAAAAACAAACAACAACCAAGAACCACAAAAGGAATACTCAAGACATCAAAGAGCAGATTGCACTGCAAGCCATTATGAGATTGGATTTGCACAGAATAAGTGTGCAGTCTCAAGTCAAGCATAAGAAAGTTAAAAACACTCTTCTTGCCTGTCAAACTAGCTTGAAACCTAGAGGGAGTGACCAGACTAGGCAGGACTGAAATCCAATTTTGATCATTTTTATGATAATTATTTTACAACTGAGCATGTGAGAATGGTGGTGATAACTATGTAATTGCAGCACAGTGTTTCTTGTTCGAGTGTTTGAGGAGGACGCCTACCTTTTCCAGCACCTGTAGATTCATGGCAGCAAGATGAACAGTACAACATAGATATGTGATTTTATAAAAAACCCCAACATATTTATCAATTAAATTCACTTACCTGTAGTGTCCTGCAGTTACCTAATGCTGTACATCTGTATGTTTCTAGTTTTTCCTCTTTTTCATTATTTCATGGTATCTTTTCAGCTTAATCNAGGAAATTATGGTTATCTTTGCACTTGCCTTGGCTTTCAGCAAAGTTCTGTGTAAATATCAAATTTGGAAACTGTTATTGTTTCTAATACTCGCTCTGGTACAGGAACTTAAAAGCCTCTGACAACTCTCTTCAATAATGGGTGGCAGACGTCACAAACCAAGTTCTATGAGATCTAACTCATTTTCAAAATGATTCCTTAAAATATTCCCATGGGGCCATGATATGGCAAAAAGAAAAGTAAGATTAGGACATCTTTGATCAAACATGACTCAGGTTTCCTCAGCCCAGGCTTTGGGGAGCTTCTGTCTGCCCCCACTGCTGAGGAAATCCCAGTTGTCAAGGCTGGACAAGAACCAGCGTCCAGCTGTTTGTTTCTCACCCTCCAAAAGAGGACACAAATAAATAACTGTTGATGCACAAAAGAAAAAGAGGGTGCAGACTACCAGGAGAGTAAAAGCAGCTGCATCCTGAGCTGCATCAAAAGAAGCATGGCAGCAGGGTGAGGGAGGTGATTCTGCCCATCTGCGTTGCTCTGGTGAGATCCCACCTGGAGTACTGTGTCCAGCTGTGTAGTCCTCAACACAGGAAGGAAATGGACTTGATGGAGTGTGCCCTGAGGATGATCAGAGGGTTGGAGCATCTCTCCTGCAAGGACAGGCTGAAAGAGTTGGGATTGTTCAGTCTGGAGAGGAGAAGGCTTCAGGAAGACCTTATAGCAGCCTTTCAGTACCTAAAGGGGGCCTATAGGAGAGATGAAGAGGGACTTTCTATCAGCGAGTGTAGTGACAGGACAAGAAGTAATGGTTTTAAACTGAAAGACGATAGTTTTAGATTAGATATTGGAAATAAATTCTTTACTGTGAGGGTGGTGAGACACTGGTACATGTTGTCCAGAGCAGCTGTGGATGCCCCATCCCTGGAGGTGTTCAAGACC
>VZRU01018371.1:52877-87292 GCA_013398155.1 Pedionomus torquatus | reverse complement strand
AGGAAATTATGGTTATCTTTGCACTTGCCTTGGCTTTCAGCAAAGTTCTGTGTAAATATCAAATTTGGAAACTGTTATTGTTTCTAATACTCGCTCTGGTACAGGAACTTAAAAGCCTCTGACAACTCTCTTCAATAATGGGTGGCAGACGTCACAAACCAAGTTCTATGAGATCTAACTCATTTTCAAAATGATTCCTTAAAATATTCCCATGGGGCCATGATATGGCAAAAAGAAAAGTAAGATTAGGACATCTTTGATCAAACATGACTCAGGTTTCCTCAGCCCAGGCTTTGGGGAGCTTCTGTCTGCCCCCACTGCTGAGGAAATCCCAGTTGTCAAGGCTGGACAAGAACCAGCGTCCAGCTGTTTGTTTCTCACCCTCCAAAAGAGGACACAAATAAATAACTGTTGATGCACAAAAGAAAAAGAGGGTGCAGACTACCAGGAGAGTAAAAGCAGCTGCATCCTGAGCTGCATCAAAAGAAGCATGGCAGCAGGGTGAGGGAGGTGATTCTGCCCATCTGCGTTGCTCTGGTGAGATCCCACCTGGAGTACTGTGTCCAGCTGTGTAGTCCTCAACACAGGAAGGAAATGGACTTGATGGAGTGTGCCCTGAGGATGATCAGAGGGTTGGAGCATCTCTCCTGCAAGGACAGGCTGAAAGAGTTGGGATTGTTCAGTCTGGAGAGGAGAAGGCTTCAGGAAGACCTTATAGCAGCCTTTCAGTACCTAAAGGGGGCCTATAGGAGAGATGAAGAGGGACTTTCTATCAGCGAGTGTAGTGACAGGACAAGAAGTAATGGTTTTAAACTGAAAGACGATAGTTTTAGATTAGATATTGGAAATAAATTCTTTACTGTGAGGGTGGTGAGACACTGGTACATCTTGTCCAGAGAAGCTGTGGATGCCCCATCTCTGGACGTGTTCAAGACCAGTCTGGATCGGCTTTTGAGCAATCTGCTCTAGTGGGAGCTGTCCCTGCCCATGGCAGGGGGTTGGAACTAGATGGTCTTTAATGTCTCTTCCAACCCACACCATTCTATGATTCTACAATTCTATGAGAACCAACCATCCACAATAGGGGTAATTAAACATTTAAAAAAAAAAATACACACACACACACCCTAATTAAACATTAAAAGGAGTAACTAAACAAAATACTCACACACCTTGCCAGTAAATAGGGATAGCAGGCTACGTAATGAAATTTTTCCAGCTCACAATATTTCCTCTGTTGTCTCTCTTTAAAAAAAACAAACAACAACCAAGAACCACAAAAGGAATACTCACGACATCAAAGAGCAGATTGCACTGCAAGCCATTATGAGATTGGATTTGCACAGAATAAGTGTGCAGTCTCAAGTCAAGCATAAGAAAGTTAAAAACACTCTTCTTGCCTGTCAAACTAGCTTGAAACCTAGAGGGAGTGACCAGACTAGGCAGGACTGAAATCCAATTTTGATCATTTTTATGATAATTATTTTACAACTGAGCATGTGAGAATGGTGGTGATAACTATGTAATTGCAGCACAGTGTTTCTTGTTCGAGTGTTTGAGGAGGACGCCTACCTTTTCCAGCACCTGTAGATTCATGGCAGCAAGATGAACAGTACAACATAGATATGTGATTTTATAAAAAACCCCAACATATTTATCAATTAAATTCACTTACCTGTAGTGTCCTGCAGTTACCTAATGCTGTACATCTGTATGTTTCTAGTTTTTCCTCTTTTTCATTATTTCATGGTATCTTTTCAGCTTAATCTGAGGGTCCAAACAAGATGGTTCTAAAGGGGAATTAAATCCTCCCTAGTTGAAAATTTATTAAAAATGTATGGTGTAAAACTGAAATTCACACAGCCTATATGAAAACTGCAGACTGTATGCATCAATAAAAGACATGGCGCATTAATACTCATGCCTTATTTTGAACTTAGTCGCAATATTCTAAGCAATTCCCTATTCTCTAAGAAATTAACCTAGAAGCAGTCTTTAGGATTGCATATATCAATTCATACAGAATAAGAACACTATGACATTTTATTATACATACGTGGTAAGTGGAAGGATTTGCAACACAGTCACAAGGTTACGCATACTGTCAGTTTGACTTATGTGTAAGTATAAATTATATCAAAAAAAGTTAATTCTTGTATAATAATTCCAGTCCAGGTGTACTCTATCCTGAGGAAGACCCGTGTGCCCTAAAATAGTTTCTTACCAGCAAATGCAGTGCCGCTTTGACAGAAGTGTTGTTTCATACATCACTCTCCAGGTCCCAGCTGTACTAGAGGGGTGTTGCGGGCAGTGGTCATTGGAAGCCACGGGAAGTGATGCTAGCAGTGTCTCAGTCCTGCCTCCACTTGTGAGTAGGTCTCTACCAAATCTAGTTTTAAACAGGAGGGTAAAAAATAAGGAAGCAATGAACACCTGGTGCAAATGGACAGTGAAGACATGTCTTATGCAGCTGAGAAGGCAAAGGGGATAGTTAACCTGGAGCAGTGTGAAGGGAGGTGGCAGAAAGCAAACATGGAGAAGGCGATGAGGCTAAGGGGTTTACATTTAACTTGTACGTCAAAGAGAAGCCAGTACTAACTCATCTGTTTGTTCCCTTGATTAGCATTTCTCCTTGTTAATTAAGTTAACCAGAAAGAAACCTAGATCAGAAGAAATTGCTTTAACTTAATTACTGCAGAGGTATTACAAATCAAAATAATCAATAGTTGAACATTCCTTCACCTAGGAAATTAAATACAAATTCAAAACTAGATTTTATTATCCTGCAATAAGCAGTTTTCCAGATTGCCTCCCACCTCTGCTGAGAAGTACAAGCTGCCACAGACCCAATGACTTAAACTGTCTAGAAGCCAGCTGGGATTTACAATGCTGTGCAATGGGCTCCACCAGACTGCTCCTACAAAAGCAGAGAGTTTATATGAATTTTATAGCCCTTAATTGTTTCATAAATATATACATATAATATTAGCTCAGTAATTAGTGGTTCGTTAATAATAACTTTGACAAAGCCAAAATATCTACTGGCATTACAGCCAGAATTGTTTTAAGCAGGAGAGATGGAGAGAAACGTGGTGTGATGAGTCAGAAGCACCTCCCCTCTAGCCAAAGCTGAGACAATTGTGTTGTTAGCAGCACTTGCTACTGCAATGGCCACAATGCTTTTTGGGTTTTGTGTTGGTTTTCTCCTCAGTAGCACTCAAATTGCTTCTAATTATTTTTTTTTCTACTTCCATAATCTTTACTATGTTTCACTGCTTTCTATTTTCTTTTTCCCAGATGCACCTATCCCACCCCAGTTTATCTCAAAATTCACCAACTTAGCTTGCAAGTAGCGAAAATCATAGAACCCGCCCAGTGAGATGAGTAACAAGCAGTCTGAAGGAGCAACTGGAGAAAACTGGAAGTAGGCTTGGAGCACCTATGGAAAGGTTGCAGGCAGACACCACACAAAACCCTAAAGGGTTCTGAAAAGTACCTGTTCCCTCCCATCTGCTACCGCTCCTTTAGTACAAGCTGAAGCTGAGCCGACAAAGAAAATCCTATAAGCACTTCCAAATGTAGTTCAGGTCATCTAACTCAGCATAAATAAGCCCTGAGCTACTGGCAGCACAGAAGGCACTGCCTAACCATGGAAAAGCAGCCAACACCTGAGAAAAAACCTGATTGTGCACATGATCTGTTGCAGTGGCTCCAGTTCATGCCATCGCACTTCTGTTCACACCTTCATCAAAAAAAGTTTCACCAGGTGAAACACTTCGCCCTTTTAGAAATTAGGATCTTTATTTAAAAAATGGTATCTTCATTAAATTGTGCTCTTGTTCTTAGTTTTCTTGTGGAAGGCAGAAAGGATGGCTTTACAAAAAGCCAAATCTCTGAGATATATTGTTTTCATTCGTTCTGGTCTAACATAGATCTGTTTCCAGTGAAGCAGATCAGAAAAGAGTAGTTGTACAATGCGTCGTTGGGTTGAATTCTCCAAACTGACTAGGAAGCAGGACACCTACTACAATCCAGGTTCTGGTTCCAGAATATACATTCAGATATCACAAAAGGCATCACTTTGAAAAGGAAGTCTGTGATTGTCAGGTAGCATCATAGTACAAGTGTGGTAATACTTCAAAGAAAATAATTAATTGTTTTTCAACTGAAATGGTTTTAAACTGTAATGGTTTTAAACTGAAAGAGGGTAGTTTTGGATTAGATACTAAGAAGAAATTCTTTACTCTGAGGATGGTGAAACACAGAGAAGCTGTGGATGCCCCATCCCTGGAAGTGTTCAAGGCCAGGCTGGATGGGGCTTTGAGCAACCTGCTCCAGTGGGAGGTGTCCCTGCCCATGGCAGGGGAGTTGGAACTGGATGATCTTTAAGGTCCCTTCCAACTCTAACCCTTCTATGATTCTATGATCAAATATTCTGAAAACTTTACATGTCAGGAGAATTTTGCACACCTATCAATGAGCTCTGGCTACAGACTAAAGGATGCTTTTTTTTCCCTAGCTGATAGTTGCAACCCTACAAACATCCAACTATTTGAAAATCAAGTTGGAGTCTCTTTCCCCTCATGTTATCACAGGGTCATGTTGCTGGAAGAGACACTGCAAGGTCATCCAGTCCATCCCCTTGCTTAAAGGGATAATCAGTTATTCCCATGCTGTTTCTGACAGACACTTGTCCATTAATCATCACTGTTAATAGTGATCCTGGACACCATGTTGCGCCCACAGTGCTTGCAGTGGGGGCTGTACAGATGAATGCAGTTATTTATTATGTAAATAATTTTTTAAGGATTTATTAAGCTTCTGCTGATGTACAGTATCACGGAATCACAGAATTGTCAGAGTTGGAAGGGACCTCTAGAGATCATCTAGTCCAACTCCCCTGCTAAAGCAGGACTGCCCAGAGCACATCACTCAGGACCGCATCCAGGCAGGTCTTGAAGGTCTCCAGAGAAGGGGACTCCACAACCCCCTGGACAGCCTGTTCCAGGGCTCTGTCACCCTCAGTGAAGGAAGTTTTTCCTCATATTTGAATGGAACTTCCTGTGTTCCAGTTTGTGCCTGTTGCCCCTTGTCCTGTCACTGGGAACCACCGAAGAGTCTGGCTCCGTCCTCCTTCAACCCATCCTTCAGATACTTGTAAGCATATCTTTTATCATAGGAAAAGGATTCATTTCCCTTTTTTTTTTTACTTGTGTTGGCTTAGAGGAACACAGAAATCCAAAGGAGAGGGGAAGGAAATAATCACTTAGGCTAGCAAAGAGCCAGGATTCTGATTACAAAGGTACTATTTGTATTTTTTATTTATTTATTTATTTAATTAGGATCATGCTTTGTAATAGTGATCATGGGAGCAATGCATGACACTTCCTAGCAGAAATGACTCAAATTCCTGCAAGAATTTTTGTAGTATGCAGTGCTTTCAAGCATAATGGGCTTAGGTCCACAAATTTACTGCTTGTAAACTATCAAGACTTTAGCAGAGAGATTCAGAATCCCACAAACAAAACTCACTTGCTATCATTTCAGCTTCTTTTTTTTGTGGCACTGCAAAAATCTGTTACTACCACATGTGTGCGATGGATCCAAGCAGAAGGCTTTGCCATGCCCATCGATGCAAGGTAGGAGCCAAACCAAGAGGTGTCCACTGTTTTGAATAGCCCCAGTGGCTAACCATGCAAAAGAATAGATCAAGAACAAATACGCTAGGCAGGATGTCAAATGGCTGAAGATATGTCCTTTGCAGAGGCAGAAGGCCTAGAGAGGGAGGAGAGGAAAGGAAGGAAGGTGAAGTGGCTTATTCAGCTTCTTCTGACGTTTTGGATAAGAAAAATACATTCTTCACACCAAGTCAGCAAAAGCATTTCCTGATAATTTGCTGCCTTTTTTTTTTTTTTTTTCCCTCTTCAGTAAAACCAGCTTTCTAAAAGGTATTGAAAATTGTGTTTACTGGTCCAGGGAACGTTCATAACTGTCTGTCTCCAGGCTTCTTGCTGACTCTGTTACCGGAGCTCCCACGTACCTTCCATCAGGGATGCTCCTGTGCTGAGGGTGAGCTGCACTGAAAGCACCATTGCCCAGAAGAGGCGAGGAGTGCAGGGGACGGAGAAGCAGAGATTGAAACCAGCCCCCCCGAGACAGCTTTCTTTTAAGCATCCCCATCCACAAGGTGCTTTCGGGTTTCCCTTCTCTCCTCCAGGCAAATCTGTGGCCAGGTACAGCTCAGGGCTGGGTGCTTGTCACTGTTTGGTCGCTGCCAACCCACTGGGTTTTAAACTCATTAGCACTGCATGAAACAGAAGTGAAAATATTTCTCTGAATAAATCAAGCAGCAAAAGGGACCCGGGGCAGGATTTGCCTCTGCTGTTTCTAAAATGTAAGGGATAAACTGGGGAGTTCACTCTGCACAGAAAATCCTACCCAGGTAGAGCTAATTTCACTTTTATGGGACCAGGTGTTAATCATTTCAAATCTTTTCTATTTATATCCTTCATTATGTTTTTAGTGAGAACAGGTGAAGTTTTCCAGTGCAGTTGCCTAAACTGCAAAAAATCTGTTTGCATGATTTGTAGAACTCTGGGAAAACAAGCTGCAGAAAAAACCTGTAAATATTTTGAATTCATGTAAACTACTCCACTCCCTGGTAAGGTTCAGGCCCACGTTTCGCCCTTGCTCCCAAGCCTGAAGCCAGCAATGAGAGGACAGCGTGGGGAGGGGAAGAAGCAGTGGGTGCCCGGGGAGACGGGAGCGTGGCAGGGCACGGGGTCATGTTGGCAGAGGAGGGGGACACAGGGTGGCCTTGCGGAGGGTGGCTGCTGCAGGACCACCCTGTGCACCCTCTCCTCACCGTGCTGTTCAGAAATGGCTGGTGTTGGTGTGAAGCGCAGGCTGCACCTTTCCAAACCTGTGGTGCAGCTGCTGTCCCTGCATGCCCCAAGACAGAGTGATAGTTCTGGTCCAGATTGCTAAGTGGTGACCGTCCTCTTCACCTCCCCCACACAGCAATTTATGCAATTATGTCCTATTAGGACACTCCAAACAGACAAATTGTGATGAGCGCACGCAGTGTCCTGGATGACCCGAGTGATAGCATCACAGCAGACTTGTGTTTTGTTTTTCGGGGGTGTAGAGCACTCCTTCCAAGATGGGACAGCAAATGGCAGCTGCAGTCGTTTCCACCCTGCTGCTGAAGTACGGTATTCACGATTGTTAATGTGGGTCTTGCCAGACAAATTTTTACCAGGCTGATTCTGAACTTGAAGTGAACCAGGGTCAACTGCACCTTCATACTTCATGTTATAAACAAATGCTGGGCAGTGGCACCCCATGACCTGGTGTTTCAGGGTGATGGTCATCAATGAAAAATTCTAATGAGGAAAACAGCTTCCACCAAATCTCTCCATTATATACTGATTCTTTTTTATGTTCTCAAACTATTTTTTTTCCTTTTTTTTTTTTTTCCTTCCCTTTTTTCCCCCCTGTTGCTAATGAGCACTTGAGAATTTGATTTAGCTCCTTGGAATGACTGCCACTTACTGCTAGAATGTTAATCTGTCTAAACCCATTCAGCTCCTCTTACTTGGAAGTCAATCACCTGAAGCCTGCATTTCAAAGAGATGCTGGCTAAGGCAGCCACAACAGCAGAGATGTTTTAGGACAAGTCCCACAGTTGGGAGTAATCTCAGGGAAACTCGAAGTCACTAGACAGCAAACAGATTTGTGTTGACTCCCCGAAATAAACAGAACTGAAGTCACCTGCGACAAGAGACCAAGAACGTAAATGGTGGGGTGGGGGAGACAGGAGGCTGTTGAGCTGCAAACACAAGACTGCGGGTCACACAAGGGATGCCGCACTGACATCTTACATCAGCTCCTCCAAGGGACAATCTTTAGTTAATGGTGAAAATAGACCCAAGGGAGGACGCAGGGAAACAAGCACAGGGGAGATATGCCAGGACACAGCCAGAGCTAAAGCTTTAAAGTCTCAGAGCAGGAGTTTGGCTTTCCAGCAGTAATTAGAGAGCTGATTTATTTTGTCTTGTGCTGACTATTTTTTAACCCCTGTTTGGAGTGGAGAAAACATGCATAAAATCCCATACTAAATATAGGAGACACAGGCATCACCTGAGGTATACTGGAACTGTTTATCTGTGAATCATCCCACTGTGCTCTTCTGGAAATGTTTCTGTTTTAGCTTCCTTAGCATGCTTAGAAACCCCTGGCTCCCAGATTGTGCTGCCCAGACAGGGGTGGCCACATCTGGGGACCAGTGGGAGAACTGGAATCACTGGAAGCACTGGGAGACCACAAAATTTCTAACTACCAGAATTGCTCCTGGGCATTTCTCTGCCTTCGTAGTTCTAAAATGAGAGAACATAGAAAATTTAAAGTAAAAACCACCTTTATCATTATTGATTTGTAAGCAAAATGGAAGATTATATCCATAAGGGTTAAAAGTAGCACCTCTGTTGAGACTTAATGTAAGAATTTCTTAAGGAGGAACTTGGAAAAGAAACAGGACCGGCCTCATACTCTCATTACAGAGCATGATCAAAAGTGTATTTTAGCTGTAGCGTGTAAGCTTGGAGTATGCTGGCACTGTAATAACCTAGTACCTATGTTTTGAAGATAACTTTCTTAAAATGACTTGTTAGTTAGCAAAAGTGGTCTGAAGGATTGAATACAGGTCTAACAACGTGGTTTCAATTTCTACTCTTAAAGTTTTTTTGTTGTTCACTCTGAAAGAGATGCATTTGTGAACTTACTTCAGGAGAAAAAAAAATTGTGAGAACAATATCTTTCCCCTCTGAAAATTTCAGAAAAAAAGTGATGGATACAAACCTCTGCAGTTACCAACAGCAGAACCACTGCCAAGTCCCCTGGGGGAAGCCCTGGTGGCATTGGCAACCTGCTAAGCCTGAGACCAGAGGGAGAAAAGCAGCCAAAAAATGGCCATTTTATGGCTCTTTGACTGCCAGGGTTATTCCAAGAACAAGATGTTTTGAGGAATGAACCATTGCTGGAAAAAAGAAAGAGCATGCAGTGTGGCCAGGATGCTGAGCTAATAATGTGGATGGCTGGCTTTGTTTTGGGAAGCCAGAAAAATCTGCCCTTGGTAATTTTGTGACCATGCAGCAAAGAAAGTGGTTTTCATGTGTGAAGAAATTAATGTCTTCTTCATTTATTTACATTAACGCTTGGTGACGGGATAGAGAGATTGTAGGTATCTGTATAAACACATAAGGCTTCTAAACTTCTGTCAATTGGAGAAGCCTTGTTTTTTAAATGGATATGTCCCCAGCTTATCTCCACCCCATAGGTTTTAAGCTTTTTTTTTTCCCTCGGCTCACGGCAACGGNTTTCTTTTTTTTTTTTTTTTAATTGTAATAATTTCTGTTTGATTTTAAATATCTGAGGTCTAAAGCAAAGTTATTTTTTGACACACAAAAGTATTCAGAGCTTTTGACAGTGATGGGAAGATGATAATGCAAAGCCTTTTAATGTCTGGATGAAATGACCAGACCTGCCAAAAGATTCTTTTGGGAGATGGAAGATGGTAGAGGAAGAGTGGTCTTCAGGCTTTTCTCCATCTGTCATTATGGCTGAGTGACAGATGACTGCCTTGTACCAGTGAACTGGCACCTGCATGAAGGCCACCTCCCATCCCTCTGCACAGGGACAGCCATGCTGGTCCCCAAAGTGCAGAGGGGATGTAGATCTCCTCAGCTCAGTCCTGCTGCAACTGCAGCCCTGTTGCTGCAGATGGATTAAAAGACCTTTAATATTGGGATTATATAATCCAAAACATGGCCATCCTGCACCTGCTTCAGGCAAGCCATTTGCTTTCAGGAGAAAATGTGACCCATGTACCTACAGTTTGTATCCAAATGCTTGGAAAAAAGGCTGGCTTTGAGGGAAGGTACACTGGCGAAAGGCATGAGGAGTGCTATTAGATATTTTGAATCATACCAGCTTTGTTTTGCTTTTTCGGATTCTCGGAGTTGGCCTATGCTTCTACTTTATCTGTTAAGTAAGCACAGTCACAGATGGTGCTTAAAGCTCTTGCCAGCTTAGCTATGTTGAAACAAGAGCAAAATTAATGATTTAACCTGTGCAAGAAAAAGACAGTGTCTTGGCAATTAAACTGGCAAAATAATCCTTTGCTCTCTGTTAGACCATATACTCTCAATGGACTATTTTCCTTATGTACCACTGTTATCAACTATGCTGGCAAAGAAATGCTACAAAGTACTGCAGTAAGAGGCTCTGCCACTCAACAAATGACTCCATCCTAATGCAAGCAAGGAGCTCCTTGCTTGTCACTCTGCAAAGATATTCCAGGAACCTAGATTTTAAGATCTTAAAAAGTATGCCAGGCACAGACTTGACCTTTCAATATTTAGCACGAGTCCCATTCCCTGAGAAGTAGAGGTTTGTTATTAAAGATGGTTGTCAACGTCTGAGGTTAAGCTGTAAGCTGATCTGGAATTTTTTTAATAAAGTGCCTATTATTTGCAGAAAACTGCTGAGTAAACTGTTCATTTTTATAATGCCACCCTATATTTAAAAACATCATAATAATGTAGAGTTAGGCATATATTTAACTGTGAGGTCTTGCAAAAGACGTGAAGCACTCAAACTCCAGTGCTCAGCAGTGGCACAAGCTATACTCCACTTGTATGCCTCATTGTTAGAACTGAAACCCCAGTGCAGTCACATGTGACTGCCTGCAATTTGCAGGTGCATTCTCCAACCCCAAGTAATTTCAGATGTCCTGAAGAGCAGCAAGACCCAGCAGTTCCATGTGAGGTTAAGAGTCTCAAAGGCTTCATACTGGGAAATTGTCTTCCCAGGTTTCAGCTGACTGAAAACGTCCTGATACAAACTCCTTCCACCTGAACTTGACGTCCCCATCACAAACTCCTCATCTGGGCTGGTTGTCTTCTGCTTATACAAACCTCATGTCTGGAAGCTGACCTCACTTGTACTACCTAAAGAGAAAGGCATTCTGGAAAAAAATCTGCTACTAGGATTTTCTTCTGGGTGTTCCAGTCTGGAGTTTTGAGATCACAGGCCAAATCCCATTACCACCATCAGGAAAATCCAGAAAACTGCTGCCTGTGTGAAAATTCCTATATTCTTTCCCACGCTGCTCACCAAACACTTACTATCGGACACAATCACTCTTGTATCAGGATATAAAAATTCTGACAGCTATTGAGCTTCAAAAAAGCAATATAAACAGAAACTGGTAAAATCCTGAGAAAGGGAAAAGTAGGCTTTAGGAAGAAAATAAAAGCCCAGGAATCCTCTTGGTCTGTATGTCACCTTGTTGGTGGCACACCAAGGCAGGTCCAGACTCCAACATAACCTGGTGATGGGGGAATGGCAGGCCCAGCCCAGACATTTTCTCCCTTCCATGTCAGAACAAGCAGAGCTCCTATTCCTCCAGCCTGATGGGAGGAGGCTGGAGGTAAAAAGTTGAACTTTTTACCACACCCTGGTCTCCTGCCACCCCCTGGGAACCAAGCACCTTATCTTGGGACACATCAAACCTCCTGGGTCACAGCCAAGCTCCCATGTTCCCCAGGTACTCACTGGGTGCATTCAGGACAGCAACTCACCCTATCTGCTCCTGGCTCTTTCTGAGAAGAACCAAGTTCTTCTCAGAAAGGGAAAGACCTTAAAAAAAAAGGAGGAAAAAGAAAGACAAAAACTAACCTTAAGAAGAAAACCAACTGATTCCAGGGAACAACAAATGGGGAAAAAATAGAAGTGACAAGCATGAAAATGGATCTGAAGAGGAGTGGAGGATGTTAGCACCCCTGAAAGCATCCACTACTCCTTGAAGCTGTCCAGAGAGAAACACCACCCAGGGGTGCTCTGCATGGGGACATGAGAGGACAAAGTGTGCACACAGGCCCAAAGCCACCAAGGTGCCCCATTCAGCTTCCTTCTCCTGGTGGCACATGTGATCAGCCTGGTCAGGGCCATTGTCATCATCAGGGCTGATAAGGAGCTTCTGTGATGCTTCTGCTGCCAGATTCTGGCTCCTTCTATCCCTTACACCAGAATGCAGAAGATTTTTTGTTATTAAGGGCCTAAATATCCCTTCAAACTCTTTGGCAGGCCATTGAGCAGCCCTTCTGCCCCAGGATTATTGCAGGTGAACCCCCATGGTGTCATCCCCTGAACTCTGTGGTGTGGCTGTATGATAGAGTAGGACAGCCTCCCACTTTCCTGCTCCACGTTGGAAAAAGCTAGCTGTGAAGAACTAGAAGAGGCAGATAAAGCTCTCTTTTCTTGCCCTCCACTCCATCTGATTTTGAGGGTATTTCAGCACTGTTTTATTACCTTGATGGGAATGCAGACCTGCTCAGAAAAAGCAGCTGCCGTTGAGTATGAACTCTTCAGCAGAGTATTAATTCTGACAATGTAATGCTGAGAACACCTCTTCAAATTGAAACCCCCTATATTTAACAGAAAACTGTTAAGAACCCCTATTTGCATGGCCACTTAAGGCAAGCCTATTAAGTTGGACTTAATAGAGCTGTGCAGAAACGATATAACTCAAAGACTTCAGGTTACAGGGAAATAACCTTGTCTTCCTCGTAATGAGTCATATCACATAATAGTGATATAACTCCTTTGGGTGACTCAGCAACAAAATTGAGAGTGCAGAGTTCCTGTGCAATCGCAGGTGCAGTGCTGTATGTACAAATTGTACTTACAGGGTCTGGCTTTCCTGCCAGACCTCTGTGGTAAATGATAATCCCTGGGAGCGAGAAGAGTGGAACGGAGGGATCTGTGGGCACTCCAGCCTTTGTGCCTCCCCTGAACATCTCAGGAACAGCACAGGGCACACTAAGACTGAAGCCTCAAGTGTAAAGGATAGCTATCAACTAGGACTAGATCTCAGGAAAAAAAAAAAGACTCAAAAAAAAGAAGAAAAACATCTTAGTATTTCCTCTACAGAAGGCTTTAAATTCATGTTTTTTCCCTTTTTCTGCAAGAATTCTGCATACCCTGCTACATATATTTAGTATAACCCGCTAGCCATTATTACCATAAAATACATGAACAACAGAATTCAGAAATATGGCTCTCATGAAAGGCTTCAGACAAATCAAACAGGTGAACAAAAGCTCAGTGAGACCCTCTTTGGCCTGATAGCTCTCTTCATAGATAGACAGGCTTTTGTTTTGGTTCTTGGCATTTTGCAAGGGAATAAAAGAGATCTAATATATGGGAAATCTAGAAGATGGCGTTCTGTTTCTTTTCTCTCTCTTTTTTTTTTTTAAACATTGTTTAAAGCATTCCAAAGCATTGACTGAGTATAGATCACCTCACCCACATCAAAGAATGGAAACCCAACTATGCAAAAAAATCCCTCCATTGTAGCAAAACATTACTTTCCAGTGTTGCAAACACATCATTGTACTAAACAATAGTGTCAAATTCACCAGCTAGAGCAAGCATTTGTGAAGTATTTGGGGAAACTTCAGTGAAAGAAAAACATAAGATGTACAAGACATTGTACAAATTACACTTCTACAGCCTTTTCTNNNNTTACATTCTTTCCCCCTTTTTTTTTTTTTTTTTTTTTTTGAAGCTAGGGTTTTGCAGACTGTGTCCACTCTCCTCAGAACCCTCAGCTGGCTTTAAGCTAATGATGTGCTTATTTTTGATGAACAACAGAAGAAACTTCTAAACAGCAGCATTACTTAGCTCCTTTTCTTTTGTGCTGGCTGTTGAAAGATAGATTGTGAATGTGGACAAGCAAGCTATTCAAAGTCAGCTCAACCATGGATTCCACAGATCCAGTGGAGTAGCAAAGGCCTTGTAACAAAACTTGCAACCTCCTACACAAAAGCTGAGAAGGTAAATAAAGCTAGTGTTGTAGTCTAATGGAAAAAAAATCATGCACCGAGTCTATCAATGTCAGGTGAACCAGGTCTAGAAATTCTGTGTCTTTGCCCCACAAATACAGTAAAATAGGTAATCCATAAAATGGAAGGTTTTGGAAGTCTTGACTGGCAGAAGAACATATTGGTAGCCCCAAAAATGGCGTATGCCACAGTGTGAGGGTCTCACATATAATTCTTCAGGAGCTGTGGAATCTGCTCAGAATAGGATGGAAATTGTTGTTTTGGTTCCAGTCTGGGCAGCAGCTGCCATTCAGGTTTGGAAGTTCAGCCACTGCAATCTACCAGAGATGTCCTGACAGAGGAGGGGACACCCTCCAGAAGAGACAGAAGCCAGCTGTGGGAGCCTCACAGTAACCCAGAACTTTGTCCCTGTGGTACATCACAGCCCATTGCGAAGGCCGCATGGTTTCTCCTGCTAAGCCACACATTCCAGGTGAGACCAGTTTTAGAAGACACTGTGTAAATGCATCAAATACACATAGAGAGGTGAGAGTCCTTCCCTGCCTCAAGGCATCCCTCCTAGTTACATGCCATCAGTGGGAGCTTTGCAAAATAAGTGCCTCCACAGATCCTCATGCAAGTCAGGTAAGCTACCATTTCTCATTTTCTCATCTATATATTGTTATAATAGTAGATTAATTAGTAGCATCGCAGTTTTTCCTTGCTTAGGGGGGTGTTACGTGATTCAACATGGCAAAATTCTGTCATATTATAATGCTGACTGAATAGTCCTGAATTTTGACTGAAAGTGGCTTAATTATTTTTAAGAACTGGCCAGATTTTGATTGAGCTTGAGCACTTCTGGGTGCAATGTGAAAGACTTGTTTGGGGCTTCAAATTTGCATCATTGTGTTCCTGAGGTGGTGTCAAGCAATCAGAATCACAGAATCACAGAATGGTTAGAGCTGGAAGGGACCTTAAAGATAATCAAGTTTCCACCTCCCTTCCATGGGCAAGGACATCTCCCACTAGACCAGGTTGCCCAAAGCCCTGGAAAAGGCAGTCAAATATTTGTGCACAAGAAATTAATATAAAGTTATTTGGGACCCCAATAATTGGAGTGAATGTCCTGTGGAGAGTGGCTGAGGACTTTGGGTTGGTCTAGTTTGGAGGAAAGGAGGCTGAGGGGCAACCTCATTGCTTGCTATGGCTTCTTGAGGAGGGAAGTGGAAAGGGAGGTGCTGAGCTCTTCTCCCTGGGATCCATTGGCAGGGCACATAGGAATCGTTCAANTATAAAGTTATTTGGGACCCCAATAATTGGAGTGGATGTCCTGTGGAGAGTGGCTGAGGACTTTGGGTTGGTCTAGTTTGGAGGAAAGGAGGCTGAGGGGCAACCTCATTGCTCGCTATGGCTTCTTGAGGAGGGAAGTGGAAAGGGAGGTGCTGAGCTCTTCTCCCTGGGATCCATTGGCAGGGCACATAGGAATCGTTCAAAGCTGTGCCAGTGTGGGGTTAGACTAGATATTAGGAAACAGTTGTTTACTGAGAGGATGGTCAAACACTGGAACAGGTTTCTTAAAGGGGTGGTCAATGCCCCAAGCCTATCAGTGTTTAAGAGGCATTTGGCCAATGCCCTTAATAACATGCTTTAACTTGTTCATCCCTGAGTTAGTCACTTAGTTGTAGGTTCCTTCCAACTGAAATGATCCTATTCTATTCTATTCTATTCTATTCTATTCTATTCTATTCTATTCTATTCTATTCTATTCTATTCTATTCTATTCTAAACAGTTATGGGTAAGCACAGGAATACAGTTTAGTTTTCTAATACTTCACTGCATGCATAGGACCAGGCAGATATATTTATTAACTAATTTGGATGAACGAACATGGAAGTTCCTGGGTCCCCTTTAGTGATAGTTTCGAATTCACCATGCATTGAGGCAGAAAAAAAGGTCACAAGGCACAACTTTAATTTATTTGTCATGGAATAAAGGTCTGGAGAGCAGAACAGCAAGTTCTAGATTGCCTGAGCATTACGAGCAGTGAAGGGCTGGATTCATTGAAGCCAGCCCAAGAAAGCACAAACATTATGTCTTCTACCAGCAAAGCCTCCGCTGATCCACAAGACTTTCAGCTCTGAAACTGTTGAGCTTTCTGCTCCTGACACCTTGATTGTGTATTGCCCCAACAGAGGGTATATAGCTGCTCAGGCAGTATTGGAGGAGATAAATTTCGATAGTTCTTTTCTTATTTTTTTTTTCACCCATTCTCCCTGGGTGGCTCTGGCCACTGCCAATAGTTTCCTGAATGCTCTCTTCAGCAGTCAGGGGTTACAGCTATTTACAGTTTTGCAACTTTTGAATAATTTCTAACTGCCTTCTCTTGAACTGGATAGGAAAAGGTCAGGAAGGTGGGCTCTCTCTGCCCCTGGGGAATTTGGGAGAGGATTTGCACCTATGGAAACCTCCGCCTGTAATGCTAACATCATTATGGACCTCCAAAGTTAAAAGCTCAAACTACTACCATGTAGGCTAAAGCAGTGATGCTAACGGGTCCATCTCTACGCTGGTGTATTTTTGCCATGACAGACACAGAGAGGAATACGTGTTTTACTCATTGACCCAGTACAGTGGGTCTGGCTCCCAGTGACTGCTTTGGAAAACAGCTCTGAACCCTGACTATTCTGCCACATCCAGGTTACGCTCTCTTGTATTAAAAGCCACCACAAAGAAAACTCCAGAGCAGTGGCGTCCAATATTGTGCCTCTTACACAATTTAGTTGGTTTGAATATGAAAAGTGAGAAGCTGCTGGCATGCTGCCTTACTATTTGAGTGCAAAGGGAAGTTAAAGGATTTTCTGAAGAGCAATGAGTTGCATGGCAACATGCAGCACATGTTCCCTGTAAACAAAAGCAATTAGTGGCAGGGACAGGCACAAGGCTCTGTGGCATAGGGAGAAAAATGGAGAATGGGGACAATAGCAAGAAGCCTGAACACTCCATGCAGCATAAAAGCTGGGAGGAAACCCCAACATACATCAAGTATGTCGACGGACTTGCCTTGTGAGAATGTGAAACCAAGGGAAACACTTTGATGCCCAGCTTTCTGGGTCACTAAAAGGATCCTAGGAGTCACTGTAATTGTTATCCCCAAGTTCCACCTCAACAATTAATACTCTGCCTTCTCTTCATGTTAGAAAGGAGTGGTTTGCTTGTTTTGTGGCAAAAAATTGAGGGAGCATGTCAATACAGACAATGCACAAAATGTGCAGCTGAAAGTTCAGCAGAGATTACTGTTATTAGATGCATTTCAAGGTTTTACTTAATACTGAGTGGCATTTCAATGACTCCTACTAGACTAGCAAAGTCTTTACCCTCATGAATTTGTGCATGTGAGCATCTATGTACGTCTGTCATGATGCATAAGTGATTGAAATAATTTTCAAGGATATGACTGTGGTTTTGATAAAGCCAGTATTGTACTGCTCATGATGCCAGCGCAAAAGTGCAAGTGCAAAAGGTTATGAGGCCACATCATGAAGCCACCTTTCTTGCTTAGCTACTTGGTTAATATCCCAAAACAATTAAAATAAAACAAAAACCCAAACGCTAGCAGGGTTTTTGATTATGGTTGTTACTTTAAAAACATCAATGCTTGTCTTGGCTTGAGAAGTCTGAAGAAGAAAAACATCGCTGTTAAGAAAGAAAAACTTAAAAAACAAGGTCTGGATTGGTTATGATTCACCCAAGAGTATTGTTACAAATAAAAGTAACCCCAAGACCAAATATGTTATTAATTACCTATCAGGGAGGTAAAGGGCACATAGTAAATGAAGACAATGAAAAATTGTAGTAAATACACAGCAGTGATTTATCATTTTCAAAGGGAAAAAAATTATTAGGGACTCTTTATCATTGAGTAGACCATTGTGTAGAGATTCTCCACTAAAACATACTAGTCCTTCTTATTCTAGCAAGAAAGGCAAGAATAAGACTCCATTCCAGGTGGAGATACCCATTCACTACAACAATCTGTGTCAAAACAGAACACAAACCCAGTTTGTTACAAGTTTGGTGTGTATAACAACAAATACATACGTGAGGCAACATTTCTTCAGAAATTTGACATGTTTGATTGTAAATTCTCCCATTCTGACTCTAGCATAAAAAGATACAGGGATTATTTCCTTAACAATGTCATCCATCAACAATGATAATTTAAAATTTTAGTCCAGGAACTTATTACCCTTAATTTGTGAAACTGAGCTAGAAGAAAGCCAAACTAAGTGTTTATCTGACATTTGATAAAATATTTCTTATCTTTTAAAATCAAACACCATATTATACTTATTTATATCTACTTATATTTTTATTAGCCATGGGAAAAAAAAAAAAAGTTTTCTCTTTACATCCACATCTGTTTTATATAATTAGAACATCAGTGATGAAAATATTTTTCCAAGCCACAGGTATATTTAGAGATAAAATTTGGGATTGTTACTATTGAGTAGAATCTAACAAATAATTATATTACAGATATAGACAGTTACTGATTGCAGACCTTTCAAACCTACATATGTTAAAGCTAAGTCCATGGAGCAGGATGACTGCTCTTAACAGATGCTAAAGTGTGGTCTGTAATGTCTTAAGTGGAAGCCTGGAGCTACACTCAAATGAAGTCTTAACTTATCCCACCTTTCAGGCTGGAGATAAGGTGGTAGTTGAAAAAAAAAAAAAGTGATGAAAGGGGAAGGAAAATCACTTTCATTGTAGTCTGAACAGGGTGGCAGATACATTTTGTTTCAGGAGAGAGTAAACAAAGGAAGGGCTCCCAGAAAAAATAAATGTGAAGAAGATAATGGTCCACATTCACCCCTGGGTCTCAACTAGACTTTGAAGTAGAACTGAGTCCCTGCATCTCCTTATGGCACATTAGCTCAGGCAGAGAAACTGGGAAAAGTCAAGTTACCCTGTCCTTCAGAAAGTGCAGATATAAAGTGATCTTCAGAAGCAGTGCAATTCCCAATAGCATCAATGTACATAGACTTTTTTTTCTTCATATTTTCAAATGCCCCCATGTCAATGCCCAGCCTGTGTGTGTGCATGCAGTTCTCAGGGTGCAACTGCACCAGATTTACACCTCAAGCTCCACCTTTGTGTCCAGTCTGAGATTCTTGTTGTAGGTTATCAGAAAAGTTACAAAAAAAAAAAAAAAGATGCCAAAGCCACTGCATCTTGTTTCCTACTTAAACACAAATATGCTCAACAGTTTCACAATCATTTGCATTCACCAGGATCTTAGGCAGGTTTCTAGAACTATCCCAGCATGCATATATGCAGCTACTCTCTCCTTACATCATCTCATACAAAAGTGATTCTGCCTGGTGAGGCAGAGATGGCCTAACCTCCTATTTTCTTCCTTTTCAGTTCGAGACTTGCACAGCTCCATAGGGACGAGTCCCAGCCTGGCTTCTCTGTGGTTACCCCACTGTGTGACTGTGTCCCATTTCCACCTGATAAAGTAGCTCTGAAAAAAAAACACGTGATCACAATGTTAAAAGTACGCCCTTTTGATTAAAGGAGGGAGAGGATCTGACCTTATCACCTAGTCTGGCATGGAAGGCTTCCAGAATAAGCTCTCTCTTTGCCTCACGCATTCTTTGAAAAGGATATTTCTCTGTCCCAATTTGACTGAAACAATTCCTGACTGTAACAACTCCTTGTGTGGCAAGACCTACATAAACTTATCCCCAGTGAAGTGGTTGCTAACGCATCCTTTGATCATGTGATGAAGCAGGCAGATAAGAAGACAAACTTCATCTCAGTAAAGTTCTGTTACTTTTTAAACTGGATTTAGGAGCATATCAGGATGGTGGAGAGGAGCAGAAGGGGAGTACAGTTGGAAGTAAATATATTCTCTAATCCGTCGTCTTTACTCTCATGACCATGGCCCTGGTGCTTTGAGGAAGTGTTGAGCAAGTCACCTGAAAAAGCCTATTTTCCCAGGCAGGACTAGTTGCAAAGTTCTGGATCCATATTTAAACCCAAACCTGGTACAGATTTGGGTATTTTTTACCTGGCCTGGAGGCTGCTCTACAATTTAGATGCACACCTACTGATGGAGGTTGTAATATAACAGCCTATCCCAAAATCGGATGCTCTACCTGAGCTGCACATTGCATGTTTATAAGAGGCAAAAAAGCACAGTATAAAGATCCAGTTATTGGTGTCACAAAACACTTTATATTGATTCCTTGTGCATGAATGTCAAATGCTTTTAGGATCTAGCCAGTTATTTTCTGTTTATTACAGCGCCCAGCTTGGTGAATGAAAGATAATATGTCTTGGTCTAACAAATGTCTAATGAGAAGGAAAAAAAGATCACTGTGACACTGCACAGTTTGAGAAAGAGCCATGAGGACCAAAGATAATGACCAAGCTGTCCAGCAAAATCTAACCAGACAGAAGTTATTGGATAAACCTGATAAGAGTAAGGCCCACATCCTACAGAGAGCTTTGCACTTGCTTAACTTTGAGCATGTAACTTGTATATTTGCTGTCATTGTTCCCTAGGTCTACTTCTATTTCTGCTACCCCGAAAGGATAAAAGTGTTTGCGGGCATAGGCTTAAGAATGGCATCAGCCCCCTCAGATAACTTGTCACAGGATCTGATCCTGACAGAGTACTATGGTAGGATAAATGAACATTAAAAACAAACTTCCATGAAAAAGAGCAAGGGTATAATCGAAGTTATGATAGTAGGATGAATACTTTTTAGTAATGAAATGGATCAATATACAGGTAAGTTAGGGGAGAAACTATATCCTGAATAGATGCATAAACTTCCTTTTATCCATAGCTAAATATCTATTATCATGCACAGCTGATAAATTTAGCCTTCCATTTTCATTTCCCCTGCTTACATTGCACTATTGTTTATTTAAAAATACTGCACTAAATAACAAAAAGCTAAACAAACCTATAGTTTCCTTTTCAAACATCTTCATGTCTCTTCTACCCGTATTGCAAAGCTGTCATGTACTCAGATGCTAATGACTGACAACTAAAACTCAAAAAATATATTGTTAATGAGTACCCAAGATCAGGGCCTGTAAACTACTGCCCGATTACATGATAGACCTTTTACTCCCCCACAAAACTGGGAATAAATCAGTGGATAGTAAATGAGTATCTCATAAAAGTCTTATATCTGACCTGTTGTAGACAGAGGGGGCCTTGCCTCACTAATGAACACAGGTACTCAGGATTAAGTTTGAGAGAAATTGGTTGCACTGTTCCTACAACTCCCCTTGCTGGATAAGTGGTAGAGATGCAGGGGAAAAAAGGTAGAAGAGAGTTGCTCCTTGCTCTCTGTGCTGGAAGCAATTGCCAAGACCTGTTATTTTCCTGAGCTGAATGAAACCTTTCATCATGTAATAAAGGGAAATATCTGAAAATATCTGCAGCCCTAACGCAGAATTAAAGTAGAATGCTTATATAAGAACAGTCCTTATGGAAGAAAAAATGTTGCCTTCCGGCTTGCAGGCTTGTTATATACTCTGAGATGATCCCATAGCAAGAAAAAAATACCAAAAACGCATTGATAATGATATATACATTAGTCAGTACTAGCCCAGACATTTATTTTCACAGCACTCAGATAACAAGCTGAAAAAACGTCAGCATTCATATTACAGCTCCCAGTAACATTACCATGATCAGTGGGACCTCAAATGTTGACCCTTTTACCCAGTCAGCTCTTTGAATCTAGTTAAATTTCAGTTCACAACCCTCATCGAGGAAGAAACAATCTCAGAGCAGTTTGCCTCTCAATTAGCGCTGTGATTTCTACCCTATTTCCAAAACAGCAGACCTGTGGCCTTTTCCCCCCCACATTTAAAGTATCTTTTATGGAAAGGTGGTGAAAAGTGCTGAGCTGCCAGTCCTGAAGACTGGCACGTACTGTTTACTCAGATGTTAAAAGCATCCAAAACTGAGCCTCAGCTTGGCCATATTATTTTACAAAACCTTCAGCGGATTAGTTTTTCCTTTGGAAAACTGCATATAAAGCTACTAATGCAGGAATTCTAAGCCACTGCTGTTTCGGGTCTTGTCTATCTTGGTATGTTTTCCAAGGTGATGAGGTGTTCAAATATGCAGAGAGCCTCTGCACGCCTGCTAGTTTGAAGTCCTCACGTAAGCACTCTTTCTGTGATAAAGCTCGCAACGCTTTCTTTTCCAGTGTGGTCAGGCTAGAGAACATTATCTTCTTTACCAGGATGCTGCTGGTGCATGATGTGTTTCTCTGCAGTCAGTGGTATCTTTTGGCCTATATTTGCTGCCTTCTTCACAGGTCTACAGAATCTAATTTAAAAATCTAATTAAAATGGTTTCTTTGCTGCTCTAAAGCTGGGCACATTCATCCCACCAGAGGCACAGAAGAAAGGCTATATAATGGGAACCATATTATTTTTCTGATGTTATTGTTGTACTTATTATCCACTCAGCAATTTAATGTTTCAATATATTTCTGAGATTTAAATAGGAAATGCACCTGTAAAACTATAGGGGTGTGCGTGTGTTTTCTAAATTTAATGTTAAAATGTTTCATACAAAGCAAGTCAAGGAATACTTAAAATGAAATGATGAGTCCTTCACTCTATTTTAAATAAGACCAAGGTTTATGTGCACTTCTATTAAAAGCTCCCAAAGAAACACATGGTAGAAATCAGACACAAAATATTCACAGAAAAAAAACCCCAGAGATTCACAAAGCTACAGCTCCCACCTGTCCGTTACCCATTCTGGATGTGTGGTGCTGTCAGTTCTGCTGATGGAGGAGAATATATGGACATTTTCTATGGGCCATGCACAACCCTGCAGCTTGGCTTGAACTGACTTGCACAACAATGTAAGTGAAGCCATCAGACTTTGCACTGACGTGGGTGAGGAATGTTCGTGTGTGCCATTCCAGCAGTGATATCCGGCAGAGAGGTGATAACAAACTCCAGGGGGAGAGGTATGGTAAGAAGGCATTAGCTCATTTGTCAAATGAATATATGTCTAAATCTAACTTTGTGATGGACAGATGATGTGTCTGTCCCTACCAAATGTTGTGTATAAGACAGTGAGATAAATGGAGAAGCAAGAAGAAAGAGGCTGTAGTTTGCTTCCCATTTGTCCTGGGTACTAGTCAAGAAATATTGAACTTTGCCCAGAGGTGAGCCAGCAACACAGAGTGCTCATGAAGCGGATGGGTGAGGGCATCTCTCATGCATGTTGTTCTCCAGTTGTCCCTACAGGGCCAGAGCAAGGCAAAAACCCCACAGCAACACTGCGGGGAGACCTGAAACGCCTGTTACCTTGCCCACACTGGGGCTGGTTTGGAAATGAAGCAGTGCCTGTCCAAGCACCAGCCCACGCCTCTTACTAGGGCAGAGCCTCCCAGACCGGTGTGCCAGGACTTGGCCAGGAGGTGGCAATGCAGAACTGGAGACCAGGGTCTCTGGCCCATTTGTGCTCTTGAGGACAGGACAGAACTTTCCTTGCAGGGGTGACAGCTTTCAGCTTGCATCCAAGCTGATTATACCTCCTGCATGACCAAGTATATGCAGAGTGATTTATACTTAGCATTTTGTGATGCATGATGCTGTATATGACAACAGGTTTTTTTCCATCTTCACATTCTGATTGAACTACTACCACTGCGCACTTAGCTACGCACCAGTCTCTTTCATACTTGAGGAGATTTCTGAACCAGGTAATGATTTTGTTTTATTTGATTAGGGATGATATTTTTTCACAGCCCTTGAAGTGATGGCAATGGATTAGAAATACAGAAAAAAAAAAGCAGATGCGCATGTGGGACTCAGAGAGGCTCTGATTAAATTTAGTTAGAGATAAACTTAATGATTTTATCATATTGAAACTTTACGTTCCAAACATGAAAAAGTTGGATGTGCAGTTTTCAGTGTGGGGCTGAATTTGAACACTAACACCAAGAATCACAACAGTAATTCTGTTGTGGATGACATTTGAGCTCTGGACTTCACAAGTTGGCCCTAACTCCACTTCAACCATGTGCTGTGTCTCCAGTCACAGTTTCTTAGCAGTGAGTGAGATTTTACCAGCGCGTGCTTTTCTGTTCTAAGAGATCAGAGCTGTCACTCATTCCTTTGATCCAAGACTTTCAAAGAGACGGGGAAATACTGTTATTTGACTCCAGGGCTTGAATTCCAACAGGGAGAGATATAAAGACAGAACAAGAAGAATTTGGATATGTAGCATTAATGCAATCAGATAACCAAGCTGTCTGATCAAACGTTGCCAAATTGACCGTGCCATATATTGAATTCATGTATATTTTCTGTGTAGTAAATTTAATGTAACGTTACAGAATTTTATTGTAATGTTCAATAAAAAAAACCCTGCTTTATTCTGCAAAATTCAGTTTGCGAATAACGTTTTTTCCTCTGGAATTTGTTTTTATGCTAAGAAATAGCAGGCAGTATATTTCTGTTTACAAAAGCTTCAATTCAGGATGTAAGAGTGACCTAAGTTCTGCAAGGTAAGCTTAAAGAGTTTGAATGCTGCCAGGAAGTACTAGAAATGCAGGAAATCCAGCACCAGAATCAGATCAGGTTTTAACAACTGTTAACTGTTCTCTTGATTGCAGTGAAATTATAAAGCAACTCACTACTAAAAATCTTTCAGATAAGGAAAGTAGCCCACTACCCCATAGCTGTCCTCCCCACTCACCCTGGGAGCTTGCACATCATAGAGGGGTTATTGCCAAGCAGAAGCAGCCAAGTATCAGATCTGAAATCTGTAAAAGAAATATGAGATTTTTGCCATAAATTCTAAATGTGTTGTTGGACTTCATGCTGTGAACTTGAATGACAAACTTGAGAGACCAAACCTAGAAGGCTTCTCAAGAGTAACCTGATACCTGTTTAGAAGACAAGGTTTGGGTTCATCATTGGAATATCACTGAAATTAACATCATTATAATTATTTCTCATTTTCAGTGGTATTCCTCAAGTCAAAAGTTTCTCTAATTAAGTGGCATGAAACTGCTGGGTGAATATCTTCAGGTAAAAGAAAAACACTTTTCATTTGTTGTAGCAACAGGTATTAGTTTTCCTAACTGCCAGTCACCTGAGCAAGTAAATTAAAAAGGATGCAATTCCATGTAACAAGGGCATGTTTTATTCAAACTTTTAGCTCATACAGTTTTAACTCAAGCTGAGTGAGCTAATGTAATATTTTGCCTGTCCAGGTCTTGCTATGATCAGTAATAAACTGATGAAATCAAGGGGAGTTGGATGAACAAGATAAATATTAAATTAGAAAAGAAGGATTAAATAATTAAGGACTTTGTAAGTTAAATATAAATCTACTTGAGAGCTGGGTTCTGAAAACTTAGACTTTCAACCCTTTCTTTTCCTGTCATTGATACTTCTACAGATTAAGGGGAATTCAGAGGCAAAAATGAAACTGCTGTTGAGAAGAACAAAACCTCCAAATTGCCAATAAATATACTGACACCAGACAATTAGTGTTCCACTCATCTGTTTAATAGGATGAAATTTCAGGGCCCTGCAGTCCTTCTGATATGATTAATACTATCACTGAAGGCTTTAACAACTGAAAGAATAGAGCAGCAACAAACATCTCTGTCATTTTATGAGTTTATGTTACGATATATTTTGCTGGCATAATAGAATGAATGGTTTGCAGAGAATTTAGTAAATGTAAAGTTTGGGAAAAAGAAAATGGAGGATAAATGTGCAAATGCTCTCAAACTTTTAATTTCTCATTCTTTTTTTAGTCCTTCCCTGTTAGTTTCCTTGTGATATTTTGAACTGAAATTTTCCTTTCCTATAAAAAGCATTACGTGTAATTCCAACAGTCTCTCCGGGAACCGTTAACGTTTGAGACTGATTACTAAGTTGTGAAATGCTAATGTACACAGTGTTCTTTTGGCTTCAACCAGACCAGCATACAGATGCAGAATCAGTGAAACTTTAAGTGGAAGCCTGATGGCTGCTTTTATTTAGGACAGATAAGCACACTGCAATCTCTGTTTAGGAAAGTTTTGCTCAATATGGCCACAGTAAAGCACAGCAGCCCTAGCTGTTAATATTAATTAATTAAACCACTCAGAAAATGCAACCTTATCACCAGCATCCACTGAGTAATGCAAAGAAGCAAAGAAGCCATGAAGTCAAATTCAAGATATACTCAAGCCAGTCTTCAATGAGAACAGTGAGATCTGCATAAATCTTTTTATGCTGAAACCACAGGGAAGGAAATTGCCTTCTTCACCCTGTGTTGGCCATCCCAGCATTGAATTGATGCCTTTGGCCTGCATGGAAAGAACCAAAACCTACCAGCAGCTTATAAAACCAGTTCTCTGAGCTTGTAGCTCGTATGTCTCTGCCTAGTTTGACAGTATGATGACTTAAATGAGGAACATGCACTGCTCCTCACCTATGAGGCTATTATTAGGTGCATGGAATCAGCTGGAAGGCTGTGCTTTCTAAAGCCTACCCCATTTTACAGAGTACTTAAACGCTGCAGGGTAGAGGCTAGGGAAGTGCCAGACTTTGTATCAGGTCACTGCTGTTCTTCACACCCTGGAGGAAACCAGGAATACAAAGAGAGGGAAGGATAGGCACTGAGGACAGGCTCCAAGCCTCAGCGGTATCTGTCCTATTACACAACAAAAAGGAAAGTTTGAAAGTCCCTGAAGTATGCAGTTACCTGTTTTACAGACAGTAAGTCTTTAAAAAGCCACTAATCTGAGATGTGTCACAAGGCACCCAGTGCTGTATTCTTCTAATTTCTGGTTTTGGCCCAAGCAACATTTAACTTCAGTAAAAGACCAGAACACAAAGTGTTATCCAAAACCACGATGCCTCCTCTTCATCCTCCTACCTTTGATGAATGCTCTTATGTTGCCTCTGCTTGTTGAGTGAATTAATTCTTTTCAAATTAAATTCTTGGTTGGGAGAACTGTTTCATTTCAAGAATATGAAAATGCAACTGTGACTTGTCAGGACAAAGAATGTGCCTTTTCATTATCTCTGTTTGCTAGGTATTGGTGGAGAATGCAACGGTCACACTAAAAAACATGTCAGTTCATGTTATTAACAGACTATTTTGTTATTATTGCTGAAAAGCTGTGACAAAGTGTTCAGAAGGGAAAATGGAATATTTCACACAAGGGCACTTATCAAGTGAGTTGCAAATGGTAAAAAGCAATAAGTAGGAGCACAGCGTGTCTCTTATTCCTGTGACTGCATAATAGATCAAGCAACCTCAACCCCAGCCAATGATTTGATGATGCATATGCGCTGCCACAATAACTGCATTGAAATTCTATTGCTTAGGAAACACTTTTCACAAATCTGTTTCATGTATTTGAGAGGAAACCAATTGATCTTGTGAATAGGGCTGGGCTAAGTTAATTTCAAGACTTAAAGGGCTTGGTGGCATTCCAAGGAGAGTTAGACTCAAGGCTTTCTCTATATTATTCTTATCTGCCAAGCAGTGCCCAAGATTTCTGAAACAGGACTCAGCTTCATCAGCAGAGTTAAAAAACAGTACAGGCACTGTGATGAATGCTCTTAATCAGAAAGATGTCCTGAACTAACAGGTGTATCTTAAATTGCAAAGTCAGCATGTTGATACTCAGTTGAGACTTAGCTCTTGGATGAATCATTTCCAGTAGGCAAAGCAAGCAGGAAAATCAAGGCAAAATGCTCTTTTCCTGCTTTGCTTTATAGCTAACAGCCTGATCCTGTAAAATCTACTAGATTGTAATAGGATTTTCTACAACGTGATTTGGTTGTAGAGTGCTTGAGCCCTGGAAGTATGTATCTCCACCTTTTTAAGCTTTACAGGATTTTTTTTTATAACTCTGCCTAATGCATATTACAAACTTTTAGGAGGCATATGAATATAGCCTTGGCAGAAAAGTATGCTATTAGATGATACTGAGTCACAGAGAAGACTATTGGAATGCTAAATCACCCCAACATCAGGCGTGTGTACCCTGTATAAGCAGGCAGAGCTCTAAAAGTTGTTTGATCTGGGTAGCAGTTTTCTAAGTAAGGGGCTGGAACCTCAGTTGGAGGTGGAAGGAATTTGAAAACTGGGATCCCCCCCTGAGAAAAACAGAAGAAAATTTAACCAGGCTCAGGAGGATTCTTGGGCATATCATTGATTGTGCTAACAATAAAACTAAACACAGTAAAGCGGGTGCTTGTGGACATTAGCAGCATGTGTGTTCACTTGGTTTAGACACACAGATATCTCAGTCTCTCATTTAGAGTTTACTTTGGCCTTGACATGTGACTCTCACAGAAAAGGCAAGATCAGAGGAGAGACACACCAGTGAATTTGGATTCAAGTAGAACTAGCAGGCACAGATGTGTGGTCTCTGTAACTGACACTGCCACCGTAGTAAGAGAGAGATCAGCAACTGAGTGGAAAGTTGGAGTGGGGAAGGCAACATGTGTGACCCCACACCACCAGTTCTCCCATGCAACTGGATCCTTACAATTTCTTTGTGAATGGAATAAGTTATTGGAAACAATTTGCATAATGAACTAAGGATCTCAAAACTGACACAGTTGATGGATACTCCCTGGGCAGAAACATGAGGAAACAAAGCCGGATCCCACGTCACTGAACTCAGTGTGAGTGTGTAAATTTTTAGTGGGGACAGGTGGTGAGAGGGAAGGTTGCTGGGGCCCCAGGAGCCAAAATCTGTCCTGATGCCTAGGGTTACCTGTGCAGTGCTACCGGAGAAGAACCGAGGGTCTCACTTCGCATCTGGTCAAGTTGTCCTCATCAACATTCAGACTGTCTCCAAAACTAAGTTACAGGAGAAAGGAGGAAACCAGAAAAAGTGTCATGCACCACTTCAGACACGTTTCACAAAAAATGTACTAACAAGGCAGGTTATAGTTTTGTTTGCAAGTGTAGTGACAGGAACAGACCTTTTGAGTTTCAGTTCATCATGCATTTATAGCTTCAGGGCTTTCCATTCTGTATAGGTGTGCTTACCTTTGTACGAGATGAAAATTAAATGAGTTGTTTAAGTCACTAAGATGTGAACATGTTGTCCCTGACAGGTGAAAGAATGTTCACTCTTCCACCTTGCCAAACCGCACGACTTCTGCCTTTTGGTGTCAAATTATCTGACTGTACTTCACTTCATGTACTGTATCTCCTTTACCTTCCTGGCAGACATCTTTTGCAATTTTATCGGTGTATACATAAATCAACATTGTTTTGCACAAATGGTTTCTATGGAATGCATGCAGTACTTTTGTTTTTCTTGATAAACTATAAACACTGGCAACTGAGGTGACTTATATGTTAAATTGTTACATTTGAGATGTAATTAGATTAAACAATGAAATATTTGTACTGACAATTGTTCTCCTGGTCTTAACTGCAGGAATAATATTATAAATGTATCTACATTTATTTTAAGAACATCTGAAAGGTTTTTGCACATGAATACATCAAACTTTAGATTTGCTAAACAATCTTAATTTGATAACTGGGCATTTATGTCAACAGGAATTTCTGTCTGTGATGGAAATGTCTATGAAAAGTATTTGTGAACAGAAAATTGTTGTTGAACCGTAATGTTACCAGTAATGATTACTATATTAGCTAAAGGTCACAACCATTAGAAACAAGGAACTCAGCTTTGCATTTTTCTTGGTAAGTAAACAACAGAAATGCATTTGCATAACCTATAAACCAATAAAACTGAAGAGCAACTATTTATTAATATCCTGACTGCTTTGTTTTCACAAAAAATCTTAATCATACTAGTTGAAGGCTTGGAAAGCTAAGGTCATGAGTGCCAAAAAACGTTAATTACTGCCGAATGATGAGTATTTTACTTCATGTCTATGTGACTCCAAGGTCCACTATCCACTATTCTTCTTCACTCCTTCTTCTCTGATAGCCTCCGGCTAGAAACTTTAGCTCTGTTTCTTCCTTCTGTTGTCACTTGCCTCCAGACCTTTCCCAAGCCTCAACCCATCTTATTAAGAGCAGCAATTGTGGTGTCTGATGTCCAGGTGTCTTCCTCAGAGCTCACAGCCAGCTGTCCCTTGTCATCCACATGGCAATTTGCTAAAATAATGCTTTATTTATCCAACTGTTTTCTACCATGGTATTTATTAGTTTCAAGCTAATTCCTGTTAGTTGTTCTGTGCTATTCTGAGTTACAGTCATGGTCCTCCAAGCTGTAAAATAAATGGTCAGAAGAGTGAATGGGGAAAAAATATAACATTCCAGATCAAACCAAACTTGTTTTTTTCCTTATTATAAAGTATAATCCAACATTTCTTGTAATTGTTACAACAGAAAATTAAATAAAAGCACAGTTGTTGAGTAAAGAACATACCTGGATAACCTTTCCAGGGAACAGTTGATCGTTCTGCAGCTATTTGCAATTTGTTTGACTCATTTAGCTATTACTTTTAAAAGTAAAACAAAAAGATCCAGAAAAAGTGCATGTCAACAATTATTTTTTGAATGAACTTCTTACATTTTCAGCTGGATTTGCAAGTAGACTAGAAAAGCAAGAAGGGAAGATTTGTTTTATCAACTTTATTTCCTCAGTGTCATGGTCTCAGTTAACATGAGAATCCAGGAAGCAGCTTGTGTATGGTTAAATGGTATCTAAGGTTGAAGTTGCTATACTGCGTTCAGACTAACTTCTAACCCTAAGACTTTCTTGCTCTGGAACTTAAATCTTCCACTTCTGAGGAAGGAGAGCTGACCTCAGCCAGGATACCAACAAATATTTTAGAAATTTATGGTAAGTGTAACACTTCAACAAGAAGGAATGGCATAAAAGAATAAAATAATTTAAGGTAGGATTTCATGTGTCTTTCACCACTATAGCTCCCCAAAGGCTTTATATTTAAGACATGGTACTTGATAAATGGTTTGAAAAGCAAAATAATAAAGACATCTTTGTGTCAAACAAAATTATATAGTGACTTGCAGTTTTGAACCATCAAATTTCTGAAAATTTCTGCAACAAAACTTTTTTTTTTGTTTGGCTTAAACCACAGTCACTCACAGAGTGCTTAAAGAAGAGAATATAACTTTGCTTTGTTACTAATTCCTTAATGCTGTATAATAGACCTGTTTACATGTTAATTTTGAGACTTGAGTTGGGTCAAATAAAAATGGTATCCTTCCTTGTATATTTAATCTAGTATGTCTGAAAGAGCTATCAAAGCAGAGCAACACAAAAGGGTTAGGTTCCATAGCCACCAAGAACAACATGATGCTAAATACAGACATGCCCATTACACAGGGCATCCTGGTAGATCTTATTAACAACTTGTTATTTACTTTAAGTCAATTATTTACTGATCTTTCATTGTGAAGAACTTTGCAAGCTAGTAAGCCCAAGTTCCTGTGGGTGAAATGAGTAATGAAAACATCTACAGGGTGAAAGACATGGATGAATTGAAACTCATAAGAACTGACAACTAGGTTTTGATACACCTTGTCAGTACTTGGCACTTCATCCGAAAAATCAAATATTTGGTGTTTCTTGATTTCTTTAAGAAGTTCAGTGTTTCAGAAATCAGCACTGAAAATATTAGCAGAGAAGATGTCTGTGGGTGTGACCAGTTTGGCCTTTGCATAATTTATTATACTTGGACTATAATTCCAAAATTAGAAAGATGATAAAGAATGTCCTTGCATGGAAGAATAATTGGTGGAAAGATAGGAAAGGAAAACATGAAGGGAAGTCATCAGTAATTCATATTGGGATTTTTTGGTGTCCAGCAGCACCCTGGAAAGGGAAGGGAGCAATGAGATGTGACAGTCTGCCATATACAGAAGTATTCAGAGTAGCAAGGATGAGGGAAGGTGTTAGAAATGAGGTCAGAAAGACCTTATGAGACTGAGTGAGTGGTCAACAAAATGACAGATGAAAATCAGTACAGATAAATGACACGCAGGAAAAAAGAAGAGACCTTGTGTCAACTGGCCTTCAATTGGCAAGTGGACTCTGAGCTGGAAGCTGCCACTCAGGAGCAAGATATCATTTCCATCACAGACAGTCCATAAAAGCACTAACTCAATGCACTGTACCATCTTTGAGCCACCAAGTTCAGGTTTTACCATATACTTACTCAAGGTTTTATTCCTTGAGTAGCAGTATATACAGTTTAAACCACCAGCCTACATAAAAAAGCCTAATGGCTTCCTAATACTCAAATGAAAAAAATTCATATACAAATTTTACATGATTTAACCTAACAAAGTATTACAACTTTGGGAATGAGGGAAATGTGATCTAACCTTTTATTCTCATTCTTAATGTTCTATTCTAACTCTGTCAGCAGTTCATTCATGCATCGATTAGGGGGTTGAGCCTGCAAATTGGTGAGTCACTTGAGCTCCCACTGAATAAACCCTAATGAGATTTCTCAGCTTCCAGAAGATGCTAAACTCTGTGAAGAAAGGGCCCAGAAAAAACAGAATAGTACTTCCTTTTTTCCTCTACTCCATGAATTAGTTTAAAGTATCCGAGCTAAAGAGTCTAACTTAAGATATTAAGGGGTTTTAATGGGGATTTCAGTGAGGGGACAGTAGCTAATAATGCCACAGACAAAAAGCAGATGAGATGGTGGTGCTAATATATATGTATTTCTTCAAAAGACAAATAGTTCCAGGCACTGAAAATTCTTAGCAACACAGTTTCTACATTAGCAAATTAATGAAATGAAGAGAAGTTTCCAGGGTTTGTTTGGCTTTTTTGCTCTGATAACTTTTTTCTTTTAGTTTCAACAATTCTAGAGAAAAACTTTTCTTAATGAGTATGAATTAATGCACTGGGCAAAATGACTGAAAAATTAACAGGAAAAATTGTTCTCAGTTACACATGCAGCAACTACTTGCCAGGTAACATAGGCTCATGCTTCCCAAGATAACAGCAGAATCTGACCTTGGTCTTGGTGTCCCTACGGTTCAGAACATCCCAAGACAGTCATAGTGGATCAGCTCCACCAAATTAGCACACCACTTCGTCAGTCACCTACTGCAGGCACCTGTACTGTTACTCAGAACTGTAACTTCCAGTTGTGTCTTTTAAAAAGAGGTGCTATATCTATTTGGCCAAAATGAAATAAAGAGCACAAAAGCCCCCTTTCCATCTATATTGTAGCTAGCACAGTGCCCTATTGATCCACACAACCTATTAATCACATATTCCTCCCCTTCATTAGGAAGGATTCAAGATTTGTTTGAACTACTATGTGCAAAGTTTACCCAGCCTACTTGGCTTGCTTTGTAATTAATTGCTGCTGTCGCAATTGCAACAGAGTTGCTGGAGCATGTAGCACATCCAGACCAGAAAGGTGTCTTTGTCCTATCAGCAGAACTAAGGATCGCTTTTAACTCTCTTGAATTTTCTAGCCCTGATGCACACTGATTGCAGAGTCGCAGCTCAGTGGGTTTGATTAGGAATCTGATAATATTGATCAGAGAAAGAGATCTGGCTAACGTCCCAGTTTCGGCAGGGATAACAAGCATTGGCTCACGTGCTTCCACGTAGCTTGTTCTCTAAAAACTCTGGGACCTCACAATTTGTAAAAACACGGATGTGCTGAGATTTGTATTAAGTTTTGCTTCATGCACAGTCAACCCAGACCCAAGTCTGGACTACTGTATTTTTGTGCAGTCTGACTGCAGAATTGAGTCGGAACTTCCAACTTCCCCGTGGAAGAGCACTTCTATCTGTGGCAGATGCTTGTGCGAGGTGCTGGGCCTCCCTGGAGAAAGGACACACCAAAGGTCATCACAGGTTTTAAGTGAATCATGGGGAATTTTACAATTTTCCCTTATTAAGGACAATTTAAAGATCGCCCATAATCACAGTGGTGTGACAGGAGCAAAGTTAAGGGGGGGGAAAGTAGGTTTTTGACACGGTTACGGCTGATTTATTGGCTGATGACTGCAGTATTGTCAAGATTTTATTCTTTTTTTTTAATAAAAATTCTGGAAATGGCTTAAAAGCCTGGTCCGCTTACACTTTTCCAGACTGAACAAAAGCTGAGGTTGAGGCAGCTAAAACATTACAAGCTCGTGGTGTACAGCACCCGTGTCCTGCGGATTTTAACTGAGAGTGGAAACCCAGCACCTTATCTGGGGCTATTCCTGTATTCTTGGGATTTTCTACTCCAACTTCTAGCTGGTGTTTTGATGCAATGAGAAACACGAGTCTAGGTAAGGCCTTTTCTTTAAAAAGTCATCACGGAGTTTACAAGAATTAAGGCTGCTGAGGGGAATGAAGCCAGACTTCTTCGAACACACACCACAGCAAAGCCAGAGCAGGGACACGCCAGCAGCTTCGCTCCCCAGAGGCGGGGACCTGTGCGAAGGCCCAGGAAGGGCGAGCCCTGGGGACACCTCAACACACACACACACGTGCCGTTGCCAGGGTGGATGGCGGCGTTTTGCT
>VZRU01018371.1:16200-52666 GCA_013398155.1 Pedionomus torquatus | reverse complement strand
GACCCCGGAGCGGGAGAAAGCCTGTCAGGAAAAAAAGGGCCCTCAGGTTAGCGCTGAGGGGAAGGCTCGGGCTCCTTCCCCCCTGCCAGCCCCGTCCCTGCCTGTGTGAGTTTGGGAGGTTGATGGGTTGGTTTTTAACGCCCTGCAGCTTTAAAGGCTTCAAGGAACACTTTACGTGTTTATACAAAGAAGTATTTTTATTATTTTTTTTTCTGCATGACTGTACTATAGAATCGCAGAACCCTCCGGGTTGGAGTTGGAAGAGACCTTTAAGGTCGTGGAGTCCAACCATCAGCATAACGCTGGCAAAACCACCACTACACTGTGTCCCTCAGCATCACGTCCGCCTGTCTTTTAAACACCTCCCGGGATGTCGATTCCACCCCTTCCCTGGGCAGACTGCTCTGGTGCTCGACAACCCTTTTGCTGAAGAAATTTCTCCCAATATCCAATCTCAACCTCCCGTGGTGCAACTTGAGGCCGTTCCCTCTTGTCCCATTGCTTGTTACTTGGGAGAAAAGACCAACCCCCACCTGGCTACAACCTCCCTTCAGGTAGTTGCAGAGAGCGATAAGGTCTCGCCTCGGCCTTCTTTTGAGTTGGCATGGATCCTTTCTCTTAAACCAGAATTGGGGAATGGTCTCTTGGCTCACTTCCCAACTTTGACGTATCTGCCCTTTCCTCCAGCTTGGTCAACAGAAGTCGGAGACGGTCAAAGCTTTGGGATCCATTGAAGCTTGGTGCCAGGCACTTGTGTTGATGTTGGAAAGCAGATACCGTCATGCATACCTGTAAACTAATAAGACAAAAATACTGTGGAGCTGTTTATTGTTCTTCTCTTTTCCAGAACTGTAAAATGGTAGAGGCTAAGGAAGAAGGTGGTAACTGAAGAAATAAGAAAAATACACATATTGGCATATAAACAGAGGAATTGGTGACTTTGGAGGTGTGTGTGTGGAAATCCTTTACTGTGCTGTGTAGTGAGGAAGTGTCATAATTCTATTCAATTGAGTTCATTAAGTCAAAGTTGGAGCCATCCTTCAAGCTGAGTGTTTATGTTACACTGGTTAATTTCCATTTTTAATTAAGTTACATATAAACCAGAAATACTTTTATTTGCTTTTCATGTTGATCTGTATTGTGTGCTACAAATACTCTGTTTTAGACTGCTGTTAATTCATAATGGCAGAACTCTGTGGACAGCTTCACGTGAAACTGAGTACATTCAAATAAATTAATCCAATATTTCTTCAATTCCATTGGCAAGCAAGCATGCTGGCTAAAAGGGTAGTGTATCTCTGATGTTGGGAAGCAATGATTAAAACTTTCTTACGGATTTAAACCTGCTGGTCTCAAGAGAGTTCTGTTTGATGGGCATCCTGAGGGTACCTGGCAGATACCTCTTCCACATGGTTTAGGGAGTGAGAGGAAGGTTACCTCAAGTGTCTCATTAAAGAGTTTTCTTACAGCATGAGGATAAATTATTTTTTCTCTCTTACTCATGTTCTCTTTGGGTGCTCTTCCAGTGTTTTTCCTGTGGGCTTAGTCTTAGACATGTTGAACTCTTCAAATATAGAGCCTGCCAGAGCAGCTGAGGGCTCTGCTCAAGTCTTTGGGAGAAAAGATAGGGAACATCATTGTTTCTCTACTGTGAATGCCTCCAGACCTCTTACCTTGCACTGCCTGGCTGTCAGGCAGTAGAGTTCCATTTGGTACCCGGGTCTCCTCTCTAGTTTCCACTCTGCTGTTTGAAACGTGCAATCTTC
Organism: Pedionomus torquatus; assembly: GCA_013398155.1. Taxonomy (NCBI): domain Eukaryota; kingdom Metazoa; phylum Chordata; class Aves; order Charadriiformes; family Pedionomidae; genus Pedionomus; species Pedionomus torquatus. The sequence continues at coordinate 50,900 of VZRU01018371.1, read as the reverse complement.
TTATTGTTATTGCTGTTGTTTGTACTTGAATGGCAATGGTTTGTGTTGTGGAAGTCTGCCTGCATCTGCAATACAGATGTTTTTAGACAAGATTTTTATGTTCTTTTGCATGGGTAGTGTACATAAGAGGCACCTCCTTTGCCTTGTGATGGTATTGGTATTGCTTGTTGAACTATTGTGCTAACAGTGAGTTATCCTGATCCTTGTCATCAGTTTAGTGGATTATGATGGGTTAGCAAAAGGGGGGAGATACTTTCTTGCCTATTATTCTGTGCTTTCACAACCAGTATTGTCCTGAGATAAGTGCTTGCTGTTTATAACACCGGCTCCAGGTGTCATGGCAAGTAGGTGTCCAATAGCTGTCCATTACATTTTAGTCACAGGTTTAGTTACAGGTTGTCATTGAGTTACCTTCTTCTGCATACTCTGTTACTACTCTAACTTGTAAATCCGGTCAAGCTTAAGGAAAACAGCATGAAAGCATATTGGCAAGAGCTTGGAAGCTTAATTGTAACAGGAAGTTTCTGCTTTATAGATGAAGCAGCCAGATCACTGACAGTATCTATGCATTTTTAACATTGGATCAGTGTACTAAGACAGTATGGAGAGATGCTGTATGAAGAGATGATCTAGGTCCAGATCAGATTGGGTTAGCATTTGTAGAACTTGGGAATATTATAAACTTTGTTGTTTGGGTTTGTTCTTCTAATTTTTTTTTTTTTTTTTTAATTGTGTATTCATACTCTTTCTTGATCTTTGTTTTTGTTCAGCAGTGCCCTAACACAACAAATTCATGTTTCATTTGAAGATTTTGTTAACTATGCAGTGAAAAAAATCTTTCTCAACTTTGAAGGCCATTCTCTTGGCCTCCTTGGGACCTTGAGGGTTTTTTCCCCTCAACTGAGTAATCTGCTTGATATTCAGCTCACTGCTTCTGCAGACAAAGGCAGGGTCATTTCTTCCTTCTCTGGTTCTTCCCAGCTGCACTTCATATTAATCAAGCTTGGTATTCTCTGCTTGGCACAGAGTTCAGTAATCCAAGCTGTGATTTACAGCGTTGCAACCATGCAGTCTGTCTGCACTGGGCAGATCACTGTAATCTCAGCTTTATTAAATGACATTTGTCTTCATGGAAAGTGTATGCATCAAATAATCTCAATAGCAGTGTGTCTCGCGGGTCAGCAAAAATGGCTTTAGCAAAAAAGTCACAAACAGTCATCGGGAACCCTACAAGGCTTGAAAGTCCTGACACCACAAACATTCATTCACTTGCTACGTGTTCTAAAAAGCTGGAGAAGGGGTTTGAGCTCCAGGTCCCCGTTAAATGCCTTCCCCATTCCTTTGAAGTCATACCCATCTTCTGGTCAAATCAGTGTAAAACATCCTGAAGCATTTATGATTTTTTTCTTTTCTAAGCAGGAGAGTTTCAGTTTGGTTTAGGTAATCTATTACTTTATTCTAGTGAAGATTAGTGCTTTCTTTTGATAGTGCTGCTTGTTCTGTTTCAATATGGCTTCATAAAATAATTTACATTTGCTCCATGGATGCATCAGTGCTCTAACCCTAGAAATGTTGGTGCTTGACTCCCACCAGAAGAAGCTGTTTGTCTGAGCCCCATGACCTCTGTAAAGAGACAGTAAAAGTTTGTACTACAGCGTTTGCAGTGCTCAGTTTTGGAGAGTGAATCCTGGGGAAGGAGAATGAGAAGGGGCCTCCTCCAGATGAGCTGCAAGAATTCAGGAAGCAGCACTGGTTGATTGTCTGGAGCAGGCACTGACCTGTGCTGGTCTTGGGAGGAATGGGCTACGCCACCTGTGTTGGGTTTGGAGTTTGAATGGGGGAATGGTGGCTCAGTGTGGGGCATTTCATGTCTGCTCGATAGAGAAGTAACAGCCTGTGTTCCTCCTTCCCCCTCCAGCCCTGTGTGCTGCCATCCTCCTTCGCCATTGTGTTTTGTGTCATGGGGACAGGAAAGGGGAGAGGAAAAAGGATGCCAAGCAAGTATGTCTGACCGGGGGAGAAGAGGTACCTGATTCATCCTGAGGAATGGGGGGGGGACTTAGGGAAAGACAATGGTTGTACTGAACTAAATTATGCAGCAAAAGAGAAGATACTTTCTGTTTGGTCAGAGATCACCACCTTTTTTATATTTTTACCTTGCAAAAAGAACAAATTCTGCTATTCTTTACTGTTAATCCTAAAATATCCAGAACTATTTGTTACCATCAGATCCATGCCTGTCTTTCTGTGCTGCAACTGTTCAATTCCTTATGGTTCTCTTGTATTATTCCTCTCCAAACAGGAAAACTAGTTTGCAGTTGTTTTTCTAAAGTTCTTTCTTCTGTGACTAATTTGTCTTGGCTTAGATAGCCCTCTTCAGAACATTTAACCTGAGTTCTAAGCCTCTAAGCATTGTAGTAAATGCATGTTACAGCAACCGGAGGAAGTAGGGTAAATCCAAGCACTGTGGTGGATATATTTTAGGTTTTAGGTAGAACTTAAGCAAATATTTTTGGATTCAACTTACAGGGAGGCTTTTTATTTTTGTTTTTTTCTTGAAGCCTTATTCCACCTCAGGGGAAGGTAATTTTTATTGTACTGTTTATGCAAGACATGTAGAAAATGTAAGAAACACGCATGGGCTTATGGAGAGTTGGATAATGTCATCAGGGACTGTCAGTCCAATCAATGGATTTCCTGCATTTAAAATTGTGCTGGTTAGGTAATATATTAAATACATTATCACTTAGTTGATCTCTGTTATCCATTTTTAGGAACAGACGTGCAGTTTAGGGGACAAGCATGTGGAATTCACTGCAACTCTTTTCAAGACGGTTTTTTGGAATAGACAATGTCTGCTTTGAAACTTCTGTAGTGTCTTTTTATTAAAGGAGGATTCCTAGTAAGAGATACCGTTCTGTCTGCAATAATAATGCTTCCTACTAAACACAGAGGATCAAATCTCTTCATATAGTCTGCTAAGGATCATTTATTGTAAAGCACCGGCCTCTTTGAAACAAGTAATCAGTCTTTGTATCTGCGTTAGTGAAAATAAATAAGGTAAGAAAACTGTTATAAATACTTCTCAACTATATGTAAGATGATAAACCTATAGAAGTATAGATGATAATACATATATATTTATTTGCAGGACTAGAGGTTAAAAAAGAAAATAAATTCTATTGAAAAGCTGCAAATGAAGGGAAAGGTATATTCTAGGGAAAGAAAATGTCATCATTCAATGCAAACTTTGTTTTTTGCAGGGGCAGCAGGAGTGTGACTTACACTTACTCAATCAGCAACTGGAAAAATGCCAGGTTCTAAAAGTAACTTGGTGTCTTTACATGAGGATGTTACAAATGATACTTCAGGCTTGAGTGAAAAGAAAATTTCAGATGAAAGGGGATCTGTTGAAAAAAGAACAATGACTCTGATTGAGAAGAATGGCTATCACGACTCCGTATATATCAACGCAGCTAAGATTTTTCAAGGCGTTCATACTAAAAAGCTTAAGGATAGTATCTTGGTGCGGTATGGTGATGATTCAGTATCTCCCATGCTAACTGTCAAAAATCAGTCTTTCCTGCGTATGTCTTATGAACTGGCGTTCAATGCTCTAAAGTGTAAGTACGAAACTTTTGCAAGAATTGCCAAGAGAAGTGATACAGCAGAGAAAATATGGAAAACCAAAGTGTTCAGTTTCTGCCTGACAGCAGAGATCTGGGGATTTTTTTTGTTAAATTGCAGGTTACTACTAGACTCGGTTTGTATCCCTCAAATATTTAATTATACCTAAGCGTTGTTACCATTTTGTGAAATCAAACATTTAAACTGTCTATTTTTTCATATAAAGGAATTATACTTGTTTGGAGTTCCTCCTGTTCATGATTCAATTTGCCCTTAATTTTCATGGTGTTTAAACTTTCAGCTTTAGTGATTGGTAACTTTCTCTTTTCCTTCCATAGATTCCATAGTGCAACTTGTCAAGATTATCTTTTTTTTTTTTTTTTGCAGATCAAGATCTTCTTGAACAGATATTGTTAGATAGTTGTGTTTACCCCTGCCACTCAATAGTAAGTGAATACTTTTGTGAGGAAATAAATTTTGTATTTTCTGAGTTGATGTGAATAGAATCTTTTCTGAGGATTCAAAGAAAAAAGGTAGGAGAGCGCGCTGCTTCCCGCAGTGTAATACTTGATGTGATGTTGTCCATGAGCCAGTCCCTGTCTTCGTGCTTTTCTTCCCAGCTGTGTCACCTTGTGAATGGGAAAGAAAGTTGTGTTCTCTTCCCATCCCTGGGAGATGTAAAGCATGGAGTAAACTCTGTCAGACAGAAGAATGCATGTTTAATTTCCTGCAAACTGTATTATATACAATATTGGCAAAAATGGGTCCAGCTTACCCTCTCTAGATGCTTTCCTGCTTTGCCATGAAAAGAAAATCTCAAGCTGGCAGAGTAATGTGCTGTTCCTTCCAGTTTAGTCTTTAATGCTTTTGAAAATTACAAGATTAGTTTGAACTGATGTTATTTGTGGAGATTGATGTGAGCCGGCAAATGATCTAACAGATTTGATTTTTGGCCTGTTTTGTAAGGAAGTAAGCCTTGCGTAGTAAAATTTTGTGTTTGGTGATATTTCCCTAATAACTGGAGTTTTCTAGCTAATTTCAGTCATATTTGTGAAAAGATAAGAATTTTCGAAGGCTTAAGAACTGTAGGAATTTAATGAAAAGAGGTAGACAAAAGTAACTGAAGTGCTTTAATTACCCTCTCTAAGAAGGAGGTGCACCCTCTTTAAAATGTTTAGACATGGGAAGGAGATTTTATGTATGTCCTGAATGCAGAATGGTTATTGTAACTGAGCTTATGGGTTGTTCTATACTGAAGAATCCTGCAAGAGACAAATTGATAGACAAGATGTTCTTGTTAGCTTAGCTATTCAGGAAACTACTTTATGAGGAGAAAATTATTTCAAAGTTTAAATTCTGATAACGTTAAAAGTTTTCAAGATGTAATATATTATCTCTGTGAGTAGAGAATGTTTTAAATTTTGATCAGCTAAATTTATCAATGTGAGTTGTGTATTTGAGTTTTTAAAAAAACTCCTCAGTGTTTTGCTTAACTCTCCATGAGGAATTACTTTCATGTTCGTATAAATAAGCATTTCAGACATTTTAATGACTGAAAATTTTCTCATTTACATGAGAGACTGCTGTTTGCATGCCTTACCTCTGCAGAAAGATCCAGATCATTGTGTCACTTTCTCTGTCGGGTTGCTTTTTCTGCTGCAGCCAGATGAATTAACCAGTTTGCTTGTTGTGATGCTTTATGACCTACAAGAGCGAAAGTTTCAAGCACGAGAGATTTTTGATGAAGAGGAACCTATAGCAGAAGTTCAGAAAATAGAGCATTATCTATACAGGTACACATGCGAAGAACTCTTTGCTGATACAAATTAGCAGAAGTACAGATCTGTATAACCAGTGCCTTTGTTTTGTAATTGTCACTATTACAGATGTCTTTCAGCTTCATGTCTTGTGCTTGAAGGGGAGCTTTTCACAGAATCACGGACTTGTCAGTGTTGGAAGGGACCTCTAGAGATCATGTAGTCCAACTCCCCTGCTAAAGCAGGATCACTCAGGACCACATCCAGGCAGGTCTTGAAGGTTTCCAGAGAAAGGGGCTCTGTCACCCTCGCCCTAAAGAAGTTTTTTCTCATATTTGAATGGAACTTCCTATGTTCCAGCTTGTGCCCATTGCCCCTTGTCCTGTCACTGGGAACCACTGAAAAGAGTCCGACTCCATCCTCCTTCAACCCCCACCCTTTAGATATTCATAAGCAATTAATAAGGTCTTCCCTCTTCTCCAGGCCAAAGAGTCCCAGCTCTTTCAGCCTTTCCTCATCAGGGAGGTGCTCCAATCCCTTAATCATCTTTGTTGCCCTATGCTGGACCCTCTCCAGTTAGTTCCCTGTCTCTCTTGAACTGGGGAGCCAAGAACTGGACGCAGTATTCCAGTTGCAGCCTCATCAGTACAGAGTAGAGGAGGAGAATGCCCTCCCTCGACCTACTGGCCACACTCTTCCCTGTGCAGCCCAGAATTCCATTGGCCCTCTTGGCGACAGGGGCACATTGCTGGCTTGTGGATAGTTTACTATCTACCAGGACCCCCAGATCCTTCTCAGAAGTGCTTTCCAGCAGGTCTGTCCCTAACCTATACTGGTGTCAAATTTTGCATTCCTATAGTTAAAGATACAGCTAACACACAGCTAACAAACGGTTTTGGTATCGTGGATCATTTTGCTAGAAAAAGGTGTCTTATTTTGGAGTTGTTGAAACCTTTTCCTTGCAATTTTAGAAAAGAAATTAAATTCATAAATATGAGTATAATAGAGTCAAGAGATCATGGAATGGAATAATATCCATTTATTTAGCAATATTAGTATTATGGAACTTTGTTAAATATTAAGTAATTAGAACAAAAAAAAAGAGAGTATGTAAAATAAACATTTAAGTAGTATTCAGATACTTATTTTGTCAATCTGTTGATGAACTCAACGGGCATTTCTTGGACAAAATTGTGTCACTGGTGGATTTAGAATAGCCCAAAAAGTTAATGAATATCCTTAGTGCAAGGTATTCCTGGAGGACAGTAAGTAATATACCTTGACATTTGAGGTAGCTCGCCAGCAATTTTTATTTGGTTTGAAGAAAAATGTATCAAGATTATGCATAAAGCTTGTGGGGGGAAAAGAGACTGGGAATATTTCCCCTGAGATTTTCAGGTAATAATGGTAAAACTGACTCCTGGTTGCCATCATACTCAGGTTGTTTCTGCAGCCATTCAGAGGTCAGCTTTCATCAAACACTCGTTCTACATGTACACATATTTGTATCTTCTAACACTCAAAAAAATCTGATGATTGTATTTCAGAGGTCACAGTTCTGAAACATTTATTTTTGCTTATAGCTGTCTGAGAAAAGGGATGTATTTGAGAGTCATCCATTGTAATTCCAGTCCCATGTGCATTTACGTGAAACAATCTTAGCTTTGTACTATTACCTTGCATCCACGGCTGTCTGAGGTAGAAAATGTCCTGTAACTGTTTTCTGTAACAGGTTGGAAAACGAGACCTCACTTTTGCTTTTGGTGTCTGAGCAAGAGAGTGCTGTAACATAAATGTCTATTGCAATAGTTCCATGCAATATTTCTAAAACTTACTGAACTTGTGATTACATTTTTGTAGTTTTAGGACCAAGTTGGCAGCTGCACTAGCAAGGTGTCGTATCAAACATGATGCTCGTTCAATTGAATACATTCTACCAGAAGCCTTACGGAAGCAGGTACAAAGGGCTTCTGCTTTACCCTTATGTGTTTGGATAAACACATGTAAAATCAGGTAAGGTCTTTCAAGTGTCATCTAATACTGGTGGTTTCACCTGTGATAGAGTTTACTACACACTTGCTTTAGAATTTCCAGGTTATATTATGACCAATAATTTAAGTTTCTTACTGTAAATTCTGCTTAGATCACTGACACTGCGTTGTGTTTGTAGTTTTTCATCTATTGCAGTAAGGGTATTCATGAACTGTAACAAAGTCATGAAACAGTTTTTCTTACTATGCTGTTGCTTGTGTGGGTCTTTCACCAAATAAATGAGGATATAAAGTTAGAAAAAACTACATGGGTGAGTAAACTTGTGATGAAAAATACCGGGTTATCCTGTTGCCTATTTTGTTACACAGGTAACCCATTTTATTATGTTTTCAAGAATTTTGTATTCATATTGTTATCTTGGACCAGTATTCTGTGCTTAGCTCATGGGCCCTTCAATACAGGGAGAGTGTCTTATTCTGGTTGTGATTTGACAACCCCTAAGTAAGACTAAGCTAAAAGCTGCTGTGTTGATCCTACATTTAATGTATCATATAAGCTTATGGCACTGTCTGCAACGGCATTTCAGCATACAAGTCTTTGTGTATGTACCTTTAAATCTTTATTATATTTGAACTGCAAGCCTCAGCATTATGCCTTCATTACATCTACACAAGGATTATTTCAGTTATCAGCCATTAAATTCATTGGTGAGCTGGGCTGAATGGGAAGCCATTGAAAGAGCTAACCTATTCCAGCAGTGAATTTGCTACGGTGTCTCCTAAGCACATGGACATTTGTGTTTTGGTGCTTTGAATCGTCCTTTGCAGATCCATGCCTCTTTCTTAATTTATTTAATCAGACTTATTAACTTAATTGTTTCAAACCAGAATTTACATGCCTAAAATAGAGTGAATTCCCTGCCTGCATTAGTATTGCATTTTATATACATCTACGTACATACAAACACACTAATTAGGCAAAAATCTGTATAATCAATGCAAACTGTGTTGCTTAAGGAACTGTTGTATATTTAACGGTCAGAGTTATATCTTAACAGCCTTCAAGATGTTTTTGGAGATTTGAAGAAGAGGGGATTCACAAGAGTTGAGTCTGTGTCAGACTTCGACCGTTACACGTACTGTATGGACCAACATTGCAATGATGTAGTGTTTTTTCCTTCCTGTGTTAAAGAAGAACTCCTTAATTTAGATCTTTTTGTAGATTGCAAGCTCCTACTGCAGGTGAGTTGATGTCACCCTTGAGCAATATGATCTGCAAACTAAAATAAAGCTGTGCACTAGAATGAGGTCATCTATTGTGTGACTGTCCTATTAAATCAGTCAGGCAGCAACATGTTCTCAAAAGGTTTTGGATGCTTTTAATAATCAGGTTAGAAACTGATTCACTTAATAAATTTAGCTTGCAAATGTTAATGCTTGTAATTGATAGTTGCAGTTAAATTAGCCGCATGTTTTAAATCTAATCTTAAAACCATTGGAATAAGCATCAGAAATGGTCAAAGAGGCAGTTTGAAGACACGAGGAAAGTTTCTATGTAACCTGACATGTGTTGCCCCCAGTTAGTAGATACCAGTGTGCTAATGGTAGAACATCTCTGTCCTCAACTGCACATTTGTGATGGAAAGATGGTGCTTTGTGTTTTGTGCTAAATCTCCATAAACCCTGCTGGTTCTGTTCCTGACTTGCCATCACGACCCTCTCCAGGCAAGATTGGTAGGAGGCTCCTGTTGTAGAGTGGTGGAGTTACCCTGCAACAGCAGATGACCACAAATGACCTAAAGTGTCTGATGGTTCCTGAGCTCTTAGTAGAGACATTTCAGAGGGTGTTTTCACTTGATACTTAGCATTTTCTGGAAATTTTAGCCTGAAAATTTATTCCCCATCTTACAAAATACATCTGAATATCTCATTTCCATTTGTATATTTTGAATAGAAGACTTACAGAGAAGGACCATAAATGACAGACATGTAGGTCACTGAAAAAAAAAAATCAGAGTATTAATATTTGAATAATTTTCAAAGTTAGGAAATGGAAGCCTCAAAAACTCCAACTCTGTGGGTGGTGTTGTAGGATGGTATTTAAATGGTGTAAGTGGATATGTAGACATCAATGCTAACTTAAAGGTTTAGTTTTCTTTTTTTTTTACTTAACACCAGTATTGGCCAGATTTAGTGCAAAACCGGTGGTCCATATTTTCACTCTGTCTTTTTAAGTAATTTGTCCGAGAAAATATTTGACGTGTGTCTCTCTCTCTCCAGGATCTGTAGTATGAGATCACTTATTCTTGTATATGTGCTTTCTGTTTTCAGGTCTGCCTCAGTGTCCACATTTCAGCAAAATCTCAGTTTCTGATCTGTAAGGGCTTCATTTCTCCTATAACTATCTCCAAGAGCTGTGTGAATAGCTGTTGAACTGCCTCTGAGGATGAATTTTGCTTATTGTGGCATAGATTTGTCTTTTCTGGATGTGGCTGTCATTAAGAGTTCCTTCTTACAGGGACGATAGGCACTTAACATTTCTTTTCACCTCTAGATGTTATGCTTTCTCATGCATTAGAACTAAAATGTTTAAATTCAGTGAGCTTAATTTCTTTAATTCTCTATTAGCAGCTATCCGTGATTAGGTTTTCTCCTCCCCTCTTTCTGGTTTGTCAGGAAAACAACAGAATACTTACCTAATGTGGGAAGGAATGTTGGCACTCATAGAAACCAAATTAGTTGATGGTATTTAATTTTGTGTCGTGATTTTCTAGGATAAGTCTCGCAGCCTTGCGGTACACTCTGCACGGGCTCTGCTGGGTACGGATGAGGACGTTCTAGTGGCCCATGCAAGTTCCCATCTGACCATCGCCCATATGTCAGCGCTGACGGTTCACAGCATGACCAGAATTTTTGTTTGCGGTGTAAGATCTTCAGCAAAAGCAGCTGAACTGAGGAACTTGTTCAGCCACATGGGATGTAACAGTAGGTGTTCAAAAGGGTCGCTACGCATAAAGTATTGTAAGTTAGATGGTTGTGGCAACTATAAATACGGCATACTTCTGTTGGCATTCAGAGGTCTTGTTTGAGGATTTGTGGAGGGCGGTAACAACTTTTTTTGCCTCAGGGTGAACCAACAACTCCTCAGTTACGATCAAGTTACTGAAAAGTTGCAGACTGTCGTAGATGCAGGGTCCTGAAAGATCAATGAACTTTTCCATATAAGCAGTTACTGTGTAGCAGCTGGTGTAGCTGGGAACTTTTGGGTCCATTTATTTGGTGTCTTGGCTGCTGCTTTCAGCCTGATTTTTGGTTAATCAAAACCACACACACTCCTCTGGTTTACCCAGAGGACGCAACTGGAACAGGATACAACAAGACTCTGGAACCCCTTTAGCAGACTTTTCAGTGGAAGATGCTAAGGATTAGTCCTTCAGTCCATTTGGAGTAAGTGGGAGATACTTTTGGAGCATCGAGCTTTGTGGAAGTCTGTGTAACACCACAGTCTCTTCCCCTTTATCACATTAAAATTAGGCAGGTTTGCCGAATTTTTACCTAAAAACTCTTGAGTTTTTCCTCCTTTTTTTTTTTTTTTTTTTTCAGATATTCAGTTGATAGATGAAGACTTCACTGAGATTGAACCAACGGACTCGAGACTTCAAAACGCAAAAGTTATTTTGCTGCTACCACAATGCTCTGGGCTGGGTGTTGGCAATCCAGTAGACTTCATTGTAAATGAACACGGAGGTAACTTCTGACACAAGAGCCTTACTGAAATTTTCTGGTAGAAATAGCAAGTCTTGGGGGTCTGGAACTTGTAGCTACTTCAGTAAATGATATAATTTTATAAAATAATCTTCCTTTTAGATTTTTGTTTTAAATACATTAACACGTGTAGCAAATAACTTGCACATGTGTACTGTACGTGTACGTGTAATGTACATGCAAGCTACTGTGGGAATATAAGGGAAGAAATAAATTACATAGGCAATTTTTCCACACAAAGTGAGCAAGAACGTATTTGGCTGAGCTTAGGAGTCTGAGTAAGAAAATGAAATCTTTCTAGGTGGCACTGAAGGATTAAGAGTGTTTTGTAAAGTCGATAGTATGAAGTTTGAGGGTTATTCTAGGGAGCAGTGTGTATATAGCCTTTCTTTTAAAATAAAAAGAGTATATGTAGAAAATTTCTTTCAAGATACCAGTGAGTATATGTAATTTTCCCTTGATTCTATTCCTTTATTGATTGGTTGTGTAAGTCTATTCACTGCATAATTTTCATTAAATAAAACAAAAAAAAGAGGCAGTAGTAATTTCAGGTAGAGTGATAAAGAGGAATAATTTAGGCGTTCCTTGGTATTCTAATTCATAAAACTTACTTATTTTATTCCTGCTGCACCAGGAATAAAAAGGTCTGTTATCAAAGCATTTTCTACAAACAGCTGAATTTTAGGACGCTAATACAAGTCGCATTAATAAATTCTCAACTGTCTGCGCTTAGACGCAGGCTTGCTGAGAGATGTTTTCCAAGGATCTGTCTCTGAGGATAAACTCACTACTCTGGCTGAGCGGCAGCTTCGTGACCTGATGCACGCAATGAAATGTAAGTGTGCGAGCTCTTGGATTTCAGGGAACGCCTTGTGCTGTCAGTTCCACAGTGTATTATAAAAATACACCGGTTGTGCTGTGAGTTACCAGTGAGAGTGTAACCACACCTCAAGCTTAAAGGTGTATCCATGTCCTGGTATTCACCAGCCATTACTACAATAGTCTTCAGCGTTGTGTAGAGAACGGGCTGAGTCATACCCTGCTTTGGAAGAGTTGGAAATGTAGCCTGGCTCCAGCCTCGTGCTGCCACTTTCTTGGCCCCTCCTTTGTTGGCTGCGTGAAAAGACTGGATACAGCCCTGAATTTCTGCTGAAATCAGCAAAGATTTTTGAAAGACTTAATTATTAAAATACTGTAGAGGTTGACTACTAATGTGCGCCAGGAGGATGTATTTTATTGGTAAACATGACATCCAAATATAATTTTTATGCTGCTTTCAGTTCTTACAAAACCATTGTCTGCGTGTATGAAGAATTTGAACAGTAGAAAAAAAAAATTCTGTTTGTTTTGTAGTTCCCAAAGTACAAGCTATTGTTTACTGCACTTGTTCGGTTTACCCAGAAGAAAATGAGCTAGTAGTGAAAAAAGCACTGGAATCTAGAGTGGAAGGAAATAAACTACAACCATATAGGTATGGAATAAGTAGTTTTTGGCTCTGGGAAAATCAAGTGTAACTTGAAATTGTAGGATAATTCTTCTCCTAGGTGGACCTGTGTCTTGCATTAGAATAACATTTAAAATAGATTTTGCTGCCTCTCATTCCGTTCCTTTTGATGTTACGAGCGTACTAAGTGGCATCCTCTTGACTTTTTCATCTAATATTTTTGCTCCTGTCTGAAATCAGGATGGGAGGAAAGCATCGCTGGTTGGAAATAACATTGTAGTGAGTCTTTCACTTTCATTGTCGGCCAGTCTTTCTTCAGTGGTGCCCAGTGACAAGAGGCAACGGGCACAAATTTGAACATAGGAAGTTCCACCTAAACATGAGGAGGAACTTCCTTCCTTTGAGGGTGGCAGAGCACCGGAACAGGCTGCCCAGAGAGGTGGTGGAGTCCCTGTGTCTGGAGACATTCAAAACCCGCCTGGACACGTTCCTGTGCAACCTGCTCTGGGTGGACCTGCTTTGGCAGGGGGCTTGGACTAGATGATCTCCAGAGGTCCCATCCAGCCCTGTATCATTCTGTCATTCTGTGAAATTTGGAAACAAACCTGCACTCAGTTATTACAACTAGGCAAATTTTTCTAACCTAAGATTTTTAGCTTTGATACCGATATTATTTATTATGAGCATACCCTTAATAACCCAAGGTCACCACCTCTACAATTTGTGTGCACTGCTCAGTGTTTCAGAGCATTCCCCAGCTTCATGGACAACTTGATAATCCAGTGATAGCAGACCTGAGAAAGAACATAGTTGTTAATTATGTTCCTACATATTTATTATCTGGTGGTTAATTATTGGAAAAAACTAAATGGGAATTATTGGACACCCCCCTCCCCCCCGAATTAATTCTAAAAAGCTGAATTCTCATGTTACTTGAATTGCAGCTTTTAAAAAATTAAGATAAAGCTCTATAAGACTGTCATTAAAAGACAGTCATCATTTGGAAACTACTTTGAATAGATCCTTGTTTATTTCATTTTATATTCTTAAACAAATTATCAGAAAAATAATATATTTTTTTTTACAGGCTTATTCCTCCTGTTTTTTCTACTTGCTCCAATCCAGAGGCTTCCACTGAAACCTTTTTCAAAGTGGAGCCATCAGAAATTTCCAGTGGCTGTTTTCTAGCAGTTCTAGAAAGAGAGGTAAGTGAAGAAGATTACCGTCTAAAAACATTTCACAGAAAAAGAATATATGAGACAAAAGATTAAGAAAAAGTAAAAAATAATCCTGGCTGTTCTGTATTTGTCTTAAGAACAAAGAGCAGGTGAGCGCTTGAAATGTGCCCTCTGGAGTTTTATGGTGAGTGCAGGTTCCTGACCTGCACCAGCGCTGGGAATGGGTTGCCATCACACCTTGGAATGACGTACACAGATCCATCAGGCTCCCCATAAATGAATTTGTTACAGCTGGGTGTGTCACCCCAGATCTGCCACTGTGGGTGACCAGTCGGGGTCAGCTGTAGGGATTAAGACTTCGTTATAATTTGAATAACATAGGTATGAATACATTTCCTTCCCAGACTAAGGCATATGAAAATCTGGCTGGAAAGGCAGGGGGCTTTTGCTGAGTAAAGGGAAAAGCCTTGGTGTGGTTCCTGAGGACGGCCTGAAAGGGCTAGTTTGCATCTCGGAGCAGTAGCATTTTGCTCCTGTGCCTGAGAAAAGTAGGCCTTTTTGCCCCACAGGAGGAGATCTCTCCCAATGGGGAGCTAATTAGAATTTTACTGAGATTTGAAGAGGTGAGATCTTATTTGGTTATTTATAGTGCTCTCCGTTTTACTGCAGTAACGCTGCTTTAAAGAAGCGTGCATCGTGGGGAGGAGTAGAAGAGGAAGATGTCATTAAAGGGAATCACACATTAAAGGCCTTTCAAGTTACCTATTATTGGCTTTTTTTTCAATGTAGAGTATTTTTTAGCCTGGCTGCCCCAGCTAGTACTTTTTAGTCGTGTTTGTCATATTCTTTCCCTCTGGAGAAACAAAACGTCTGTTTTGCTTAGTTGATTTGAATAATTGTTGAATCAAATTCTAACATACAGAAAGAATTGCTCCTGATTGCATCCAAGGTCAGTTTTCAGGTGACTGTGGAAATGAGCATTTTCTGTGAGGCATAAAACGTGAACCACAAAGCATAATTCCAACTGAAAGTTCTGGTTTCCCGGTACCTACCCTTCTTCTCGGCCAGTTGTAAATGGCTTCTTCCCCATTGCTTCTCTTTACATAGTTGGATATTTGATGGGGTTCTCAGTTAATCTAGTTTTGAGTTCCTTGCTTGTGTATCACGAGCAAGGATTGTCATAATCACGAAAAACATTACTGTTTAATGTCATCGCTAGTATATCTTGGTGCTTGGTGACATGATTTAGTGATGGCTTTTTTTTAATCAGAACTAGGTTGATGGTTGGACTAAATGATCTTAAAGGTCCCTTCCAGCCTGGACAATTCTGATTCTGCATTTTAGTAATTATTTCTGATACACACACGTATGTATATATGCAACTACAGATACATTCCTGAGCAAGTCAGTGTGGGAGCCGCACAGACCAAGTCTGGAATTGTGTTTTCCCCTCTACAGGC
Organism: Pedionomus torquatus; assembly: GCA_013398155.1. NCBI lineage: Eukaryota > Metazoa > Chordata > Aves > Charadriiformes > Pedionomidae > Pedionomus > Pedionomus torquatus. The sequence goes on along the minus strand of VZRU01018371.1, from coordinate 35,678 downwards.
CTGTAGAGGGCAAAGTCTGAAGAGCAAATGCTCACATACCGCTTGTCACAACAGTCACCGTCTGTATTTCTCAAATAAATAGTTTGTTTAACGTTTATCATGTCACGCAAGTCTTCCTGCTGGATTCTGCCATGAGTTTCTCATAGAGTAAATTCTGAGGACTCTGGGATTACAGTGGTGAATTTGCAGCAGATTTATTGTTTCCTTTGAAATTTTCAGAAAGCTGCTTCTGACAACATATCTGCTAAAGACATTTTGGCTCGGGCTGCATCCAAAGGGCTCCTAGGAGACCTTCTTGCAGAAATACCCAAGGAAGAGGGGAAAAAGGAACCGAAAGTAACACAACGTAAAAATGACGTTACTGCTGGTGGCTTGAAGATTGCCGAGCTCCTTCACGGTCAGACTGTACCTAGCACCAAGGCAGTCGGTACCCTGCAGCAGAAGAACGTGACCCTCACAAAGGTGAAGGCTGGCGAGGCTTACAAAGGTGAACCTCATGGCCTTGCTCAGCCGAAGAAATCTCTCAAGCCCGTTCCCGCCTCGGCTCTGCCCAGGGTGCAGAAGCACAAGGCTCGCCCGGCCTCCACGGGCAGGGTGCGCGTGAGGAAGGCACGGGCAGAACGCAAAAGGTTTGTCTTGAAGACCGTGGACATCGTTTTGCCTCCAGTGATGCCACCGCATGTAAGTGGGCAAGGGAACAAGCCCAGGACAACAGCTCATTCCCGCTGTGGGGGAGCAAAGGGCTGGGGTGGTGGGACACTTGCACCACCCCTGAGTAAAGCAGTCAAGCCAACGGTGGTCAAGCATCCTCGGCCCTGGCTGTGAGGCTCTGCAAGCTTTGTCCCTACCTTTACAGAAAGGGTAAATAGTCCTGTATGTATTAATCTATACACCTTGCTTACAGTATAACTTTATGGGGGATAATCTTGCTGTGGGAAATAAGGTGTGGGATATTTGCATGGAAATATCCGTGTTAAACAGCAATTTTAAACTGGCAGTTACACCTTAAAGTGAACGCAGCTCAGCTGCTTAACACTGATAGGCCATTGAGGGGGTGAGATTAAGAAAGAATAGGGCTTCCTGCTATATACTTAAAAGTAACAAGTATATAATCTGGGTTCCCCCTCCCCTCCATGACCTGCATAGATCTGTAGCAATGCTCAATTTCAATTTGATTTTTTTTTGAAGTGTGTATTTCTCTGTACAAGTGCTAGATAACATTTTTTGTAAGTTCAGACTGTGAGACGTGGAACATAAGCCCTGCTCGGTAAAGCCAATTACCTCACCTTTAGTTTTAAAACTAGATGGTGATGTTTTGTTAGAGGTAACTGGCCAAGTACAGCAAGGCCTGCACACAGGTTTTCTGCGACTCGCTCCCCCAGTTGTGGAGCAGACATTTGGGTGTGCTTCAAACTATTAGCAATGAAAACTTTATTCTCATGCTAAAAATACAGACCTGTCATCATAATGCCAGAATGGGACGATGCCGTGGGTCATGGCGCTGCTTGTCACCAACTCTCTTGGTGAAAGAAGCTGTGACTGTCAGTGAAAGTTATTTTTATAAATGCTGTTGCGAGTCAGCACAATGATGACTGAACACGGGGTACTTTGTCTTAGGAAATAGCTGTGAAGGTCTAACCTCCCCTCTGTTGCTGGCAAATACAAAATAAAAACAGTTGTTTAAATATCTACAATTGTCTTACAGTCTGAGCAGAGGATAAAAGGCCACATAGAGATACTTTTAACAAGAACGATTTAGTATTAAATCGGGGCAGCATAAAGATGAAAAAGGGCCACAAATGAGGGAATGACTGTAAGCGAAACCTGAAGGACTGTAGTTCTTTAGGTTGTACTATTGAAGAGGAACAAAGACAGCATAGGAATACAAAAGGGCAAAGGTAGCCCTGGCCCAGAAGAGAAGACTTCCTTTAGGCAATCGTTTAAGATACTTGTCAGGAGCGTTTTGGGTAGCGTTGACAATTCAGCATGGAGTCTTTAACCTCTTTAATGTACACCCAAGACTGGATTTAGACCCAGCCAGAGAAAATGTTTTAACAGCTCTGTACTTTTCCCCTCACCCGCACCAGTCAATGCAGCTGGGCCAGCGCTGCCTTTGGAGGAAGGGATGTGACTCATGGCTGCCTCCTGTTCATCAGGCAAACGCTGCTGCCTCACCGAATGGGGGAAGACTTCTTCTACCATTTTAATTTGAGCCAGAGGCATCGCTCGCCTGCTCTACATCCCCCTGAGTAACCCCTGCTCCGTAACAGGCTGAACTCCATCTGCTCTCGTTTCTGAACAATCTCCTAAGGATAAATCTAGACCTGTGTGCATGCAATGTATAGAACTGAGAAAACCACCCAGTCTCTTACTTTATTTCAAAACCATCTTGGAGGAGGAGAGATTTGACATGTTAGCTGAACGCAATGGGCAGTAAGGAGATGTATTTTTTCAATATGGTTGCTTAATGCTACCGATTCTGCAGTCAGAGAATCAAACTGGGGGTTTTTTTCCAATCAAAATCCACATCATTCATTTATCAAATGTAACTGAAATGACTTGTAAATGATGACAGAAGCTCCGGGCTACTTACGTAAAAGGCACCTTCGGTGTCCCACAGTTGGCCTCGTTTTGCTGTGGGGAGTCTGAGCCTGTGAAATGTTCCGGGGCCCAAACCGGGCAGAGCCTTGCTGTCGTGCCAAAGTGAAGCGTTTGGTTCTGGGGGTCAGCAGCTTCGTAAGCACACACCATCACCTGGTGGCCCTTCGGATGGCTTGTGGCTAGAACTGTATGCTCAGTTCAACGCTCCAGGACTTGTTCCAGTAAAGCTGTTATCTTCAGTAATTTCCTGTTGTCCAGCTGTAATTTTTCACCTCCAAACCGTTGATTCAGCTTTCCAGATGCTATTGCCTCTCACCAGCCAGTGTGCTTCCCCCCCACCAACCACAACTTGGAACAAAAGAAAGAATTTCCCAGTTTCACGGACCAGTAACAGCTGAGACAATCATTTTACGCAGCTAAATTTATTCTCAGAACAGATTACATTGAGATGTGGGGGGTGTCAACAGCGGGGAAAGTTGTCCTTTTGGGGATCAGTCAGGTGCTTTACGTAGGACTGAGCTCTGCTCCTAAATGGGGAGTTTCCTTCTTTCTCACTGCTCTTAAACCAAACCCGCTCTCGCTGACCGCACAGCCCAAGGTTTAGCAATGTATTAATTAACCTCCCCAAGAAAAGAGTTAATGGGGTTAATGGCAATGCTGTACGGGCTGAGCCCCTGTCAGCTGCTGACATACGAAAAGTTCTCTTTTCCGTGGGTGATTTACTGAGTATTGTAGAGCCCTAGTTAAATGAGCTATGAAGTGTTTGATAAAATTAAAAGAAGTGGGGTAAGCTGTTAGACACCCCACAGCTTTTCCTCCTCTGTCTAGTTCAGATTATTGCTGGGGACTCCGCACACGGAGTCTGTGACCGAGGACTCATTTCCCTGGGAGCGGAGCCTGTGCCCTTCCAGGACGGTTTTTTCACTCCTATTCAAGCACCCGCAGCCTCGCATCTCCCCCCAGCTTTGCAGCCCTTCTGATGAAACAATAAGAAGTGGCTTAAATAAAAACCTACAGCCAGCGCCACAGATTCCCAAAGAAAGGCTTTTATCTGTTAGTTGTTGACTGTAGATACACATCCCCTTGCTTCTGCGGGGGAGCGCACTGCTGACCCGACTGACTCGGGAATACTTACCTCTAACTGACTACTTGCATGGGGGGGAAAAAAAAAAAAATTAAGAAATTAGCTTTGCTTTACATGATTTTTTTTTCTACAGACTTCAATAAAAATGTGACTACAAATAATTACAAAGCCTGCCTTCTTCTGAGGCAACCCATAGTGTACAGAGTGGAGAATGTTACAAGAGCACGTCCAGGAAAGACAATACATCAACATAATAACGCAGGGTATTTCAGTAAAAATAGAATAAATAAAATAAAAATATTTTAAGCTGTATTTAACAGGTTAATTTAAAATATGGCATCAGACATACAAGGCGTAGTGAACACGGCTGCCTGCCTACAGAATCACTAGGTATTATAAAAAAATGCATAGATAACTGAAGGGTCGCGATAACATCAACTAAAACGGTGGCAGTTGCTCAAACACACGTATCCCATATGTACTTTTTTGGCCATGGGAAGCAGAGTGTCAATATATCGTGGCTACGATGAGGGGCTTGGAAATATTTGGCTCTGATTCTGCAAACACCTGGGTGTGTTTTTAACCTTTTGGAGAATAAGGAGCTCTGCTGAAGCAAAAAGGCCACCTACAGCCAGACCATTAAGCAGGCTACTGAAATATCTGCAAAACCCACAACGTTTCTTTGTTAACAGACACAGAAACTCTTAAAAATTTATATTGGCAAGTGACCTCTGGCTTTGTAAATACCTTTCTGTCTTCTTCTCAGCCCGCCCTGCAGTTGCAGACTCTGCTGGCGACAGGTAACTGCATGTTCTTGGCTTTGACCACACCGACGCGGGAGAACCTTCGCCTCCCTGCTGCTGTTTGCCAAGCGCTGCTTTTAGTTTAAAGACTCTCTAAAGGTCTCTCTCTTGGGGAGGGATCGTCACCGGGCAGATGCAACCACAAAACTTAATCATACTGTTTCAAATTCACTGCTGTAGAACAGTTGCCCAAATCCTGGCGTTTCCAGCTGGAACTTTAAAAAAACGCAATCAAGAAGTATTTTCGGTAATTGAAAATAAAATAAAGGGGGAGTTTGACTCACTGGCACGATGATGAATAAGGAAACTTTTCTCTCTTAACCTCACGATCCTCCCAAAAGGTGCGTTGTTGGCCACCACTTGTTGGCCAACCATTGTTGGCTGAACTAACCAAGCTTCCATCTCCATGCTCCAAGATCTGGCTTTGTTGGTAGTGGCGGAGGGAGCGGGTTGGTTTGCACCCCTGTGGCCCCCCATTCTCCTGGCCTGCTTGGCACGAGTAACTGCTGCTCCTGCTCTCCCAAAGGAGCTGGTGCAACGCAGGCTTGGGAGGGGAATCGCGGTCATAAAGGGACTTGAGATTGGTGGAGCATCAGCTCTTCAGAGGCTATTCTGGAAAGCTGCAGCAAAGCCAGCCTTCCCCTGACGCGGGCTCATACATCAGGCCAAGTTTAGTTTAATGATTTTTCTCCATGTTTACACCCAGAAATTTCTTGAATTCATTTCCCCTTGTCTTCCTAACCCGCTTTGCCCAGGTGCTGTCGATAACTTCTTTAAACGAGGAAATAAAAATAGTTTGTTCTAACGGTCTCTTGCGTAGGAAAATAACAAAAAGGGTTCTTGTGATAGCAACCGTGACGACGTTCTTTGAAAATTACAGTATGACCAGATTTGCAGTCTCGGGAGACAGTTCGGGTTGGGAACAAACCCAGAAAATGGAGGCAAAACATTTGTAAAGCGAGTTAAAAATACCTTTTAAGGTTCCGTTTCCCAGATCTGCGGGTCCAGGCAGAAGATGGCAAAGGGAGAGACCTTCAGCAACTGCGCCAGAAAATCAGCCCGAGGGATGAACTTAAGGGGCAGCGCTGAGCTGAGCGTGTCGGGGGCTGCAGCAAGTAGCACGTAGATCAGGGCGGCTGGGCTGGGTGAAGCCTTTGGGAACACAAGGGCTGAAATCAGGTCGCACCACCTGAAGCGCCATCCCGGTAAAAAGCTCTCCTCTTATTTTCTACGCAAGAGCATTAAGAGAAATTGAAGGGAATTTCGTAAATAATGAGAAAACGCGATTGTTCTTTTTGTGGCACGTGAAGTTTTCAGCCACAAGCTCTGAGGGGAAGGGGGGGACTCGCGCAAGCAGACGCCGAATCGACCCCTTCATCCAACACTTGTGTGGGTAAAGTACAGAAGGGTTGTAAGACAGCAAAATTAGCGACTGCTTCTTTCTTGCTCCTGATTGGTGTGAGCCCTGCGTGAAACTAACGGTATTTTCGATGAATTAACGGCAGATTTAGGAGAATCAGTTGAACAGCCCACAGGTACATTTGTATATTTAAAGCTGAGAAGCTTCAGCAAATCCCCCTGCAGCTCGATTGCTGAAAACACCTCTGGATTTTTCAGCGTTGGTTTGGTGTTAAATGCGATTCTTCTCTAAGACCATAGTGTACACCCAGGAGATGAAATAATGCCACCGGGACTCAAAAGCGTGTCAGGGAGATGCTGAAGCGGTTGCTAGACCAATGCCGACAAACAATTTAAACCCAACAGGTGTAGTTCTGTAAAAAATAAAAGTTGGTTATTTAATCTACAGTAACTCAACGGTAGCTAATCCTCGGTACCTACACTCTGGTGTTGAAAACAGAGCCAAGTGCTGTAGGATTTAAGGTTGGTTTGTGACAAACCCAGCTCAAGAGGGTGAAACTGTCGACGTGGGCATCACTCACTCCAAGGACTTCAGCAGGAGTTCACTGGGAGGGACGTGGCCATATTCTTTTTCTTGGGTTTTTTTCTTTTTTTTTTTCCTCTTTTTTTTGCGTGTGTGTGTGAGAGAGAGAGAGAGTTTAGGTAATGTTCATGTATTTACAAACAAACAGACCTTCCGTTGCTCACGATGTAACTCACTGACAGCGAAAGAATTATTCATGCTTCTTTTCATATCACACGATGGTGGCAAGAAGGAGAGAACATGCTTGTCTAACATTGGTTCGATACGGGGTAAATTCTCTGAAGACCAAGCATCAGCGACTCGAAATGGAAGGCCAGACACCGTCAGTTCCTGCTCCTTGGTGTAGCTGCTCTTATCTTCGGTTAAACGCCAGGAGAACCTTCTCTCGCGCGCAGCTACGGCATCTCGGTGACCGGGCGTTTCTGTTTCAAAGTGTCAATGAGGGACAAGACCCCTCTTTTTACGTTGGTCGTCACTCTCCTGGTCACCGAGTCTGCAGGAGGTGGGGGCGGTCGGACTTTCTGGGAAGGAGGTCGGGCAACTAAACACTTCTGATACCGCAGCTGCAACAAAACAAAAAAAGCCTGAGATCCTTACGGTGCCCAGCGCCTGCAGAGAGCAGCTTAGATACACTTTCTCACGAAATAGAGACAACCTTGCGTCGCGGCCATGACAAACAGCCCAGCTGAGGTTAATGGGGCAGCGGTCTGTCAGTCCGTGGGCAGGAACCGCTCATTAGCACTAAATCATACAAACAGCCCTTCGAAAATGAAAACATAACTTTTTCGGGGTTTGGCTATTCTTGAACAAGGATTATTTTCACTCCACCGTCACGGGGCTGTATGACACAACTCCAAGCAAAATGCTTTTCCAGCATTAGATAAATTGGGTAGTAAAAAAAAAGCACTTCTGACTTACCACAGAGGTGGCAGAGGTCAGGAGGGAAGAGGATTAAAGGGGCATCGTTCACTAAATTGACACTTCAAACTTAGAAATGTTTGGCTTTTAACTGATAAAATATATCAGAATCCCAAACTAGGGTTTTATCCATTTTGTCTATTTTCTGTATTGAGACCAAGAGAATCGCAAATTTGGAAAGATGATTATTTATGGAGGTGGTGAAAGATCTAAGTGCTACTGGTGCCTCTGGAGAAGGGCACTTACCATACAGGCAGCCTGAACAGCTTCTGATACGTTGCCAGCGTTCGGTTCGCACCAAAACACGTGGCACTCAAAATGCTGGTTTCCCGTGTCCATAATGAAAGCGAACGTGTGGACGTCCTTGCCCACTCCCATGAAGGACAGGAACCGTACACGACACTCCACCAGGATTTCCTCTTCATTCTGGCGATGAATCAAACGACCGATCATTACTGTTAGATATTCTTTGAAATTGAAGTCAGCTGAAAGGGGGAGAGAGGCTGGCGCAGCGCTGTGGGGTTCCTTTGCGTCTGGCTGCACGCAGCCAGCGTGCCCAGGGCTGGATGTCCCCTGCTCGGCCGGCACCAGAAGAGCAAGGCTCTCAGCGTGAGCACCGAGCACAGCGTGCATTTCAAGCACTGCTTGTTTCGTAAAGAAACAGATGGCTGTGACGGCTCCAAAGGATACTGCCCTGTCACGGGGACGTTAGAGATGTCGGCTTAAGACCTCGTCAACAGATGTGAGACGCAGATTTTACAACCACTCTTGGCTTCCGTAGCAAGAGTCAAGTAAATACAGTTTAGAATTAAGGATTGCTACTTAGGGCTTAACCTACAACATTTTAGGCTCAAAATTCCTAGAAAGCGTAACACTGAATTTGTACCTAATGAATACTTAGAGTAATTTATATTTTTGAGAACACACTTGCAATGGTAAATAAAGCTGAAGCTCATACAAGCAAGTAAGAGCCTCTGCAGCTTCACAGCCCTGGAAAGAAATAAAAAGCAAGGTAAGCAAATGAGTTCTAGTACAAACGAACTCTTTCTGCTAATGTTTATGTATTCCTGGTTTTCAACACTCATGGTATGTTAAACGTGTTCTAAACAAGCCAGCCTGCCTTACTCGTTCACTGATGACAGTGACAGTAGCATCGGCAACATTCATGGTAACTGGCATCCAGTCTTCTTTGCTCGAGGAGGCCATCAGGCTTTCAATGGCACTATTCAGGGTATCCATTCCTAAAACAGATTAAAATGTGATAATGAAAAATAAATAAGCAGGTAAACAAGAACAATACATTTGTTTCCACACAGTAGCACAGAAAACAGATTGGACTCCTCAGTAAAGTGAATTTGATGATGGAAGGGGAGGAAGGGTTGTGAAACAGGTTTTTTTCAGCTGCAGAAACAAAACGGGTGCCTCAGAAAAGCAGGGTCGCATCTCCTTTTGCTGCTGCACCATTTCAGGTCTCTAGGGCCCTTCCCATGAACAGCAGAGCTCAGATTCAGAGAAAGCAGCAGCAGGAGACTCTGCCTTCTTGGCAGCTCCCAAAATACTCTGTTTGCAAAACACATGTTCAAATGAGTCCCTGAATACTAGATGTCTTCATGCCTCACCCTTCCAAAATCACGCATTTACACTTGGTTAGCAGAGTCCTGCCCTTGGGATTTTTTGCAAGGTCCTTTGGAAGTCACTCGAGAGTAAGTTACTTACCCACGGGTTTAGCCACAGGCAGCATGCCCAGGTACTGGACGTGGAACTTCTGCACCAGCTCCGTCTTTGGTGTTGGGAAATCTACTGCATGGGAACAAAAAAAAAATCAATTTGTTTATCAGCATTCGCAGCAGGGAAAACCACTCTGATTTCATCAATAGCATAAAGCAGTTTACCCAGTAATTGTACTCTGAAGGTACCGTATTGATTAGAACAATTTTCCACTCCCTGTGATGCGAAAAACGCTCAATAATTTCTAGAGGAATTAGGAATCAGTTAGCATCACCTAATTCTTGATCTAAGCTAAGAATAAGGTCACGTTATAGTGCTGTCATATTAAAAACCAGAAAAGATGGATGACTGTGTCTCTGAGACACACAGAGCTGAGTTCCACTGCAGAACTATGTAAAATCTGGAGTCTGTTTTTAAGACCCATCCCTGTTAATATGTTAAACACGGTCTACGAGTAATCAATACTACTGGCCGAGCAGACAATTACACAAGTTGATGTATGGATTAGGAGCAAGATATTCAGTATAAACCGGTGGATCTAGAAGCACGTAATTTCTTGTAAAGTTAACACAGAATATGTTTGTTCTCCTGGAATACTTTCAAAATAGCAACTATTAAGCTACAGCTAATAAATACGGGCAAAGGAAACTTTTACCATGCAGCTGAGTGCGCAAAAGACCCTTAAGCTGGATGACAATCCACTTGCAGCTCTTGCCTTGGAAGCTGCCGTAATTGCTACTGAAACCGTGGACTCGTCCTTCTACAGCTCCCCTGAATCCAAGGGATTAACTGGTCTATACGCCATTTTCAAGGAAGATTTGGCCAATTTGCAGAGTCTCAAGCCGTGAGGTATTTTGATGTGAACAAGACAATACACGCCAAGGAGCCACAAATCAGCAAAACTGCATTTGCAAAATCCCTATTTCAAAACCACCGAGGAAGTGCACAAGTTCATACAGTCGAGCAACTGCCGACACAACCGATGTCAAACGTAATACAGTCAGATACAGACATTAAAAGAGAGGATTGCACTCCTCACCTCTCCACCCAACATCTTAGTCAAAAGCAGCATCAGAAACCAAACAAATCTACACCAGGACCGTCCCAAGGATATTTGTAACACACAGTACCTTGCAGAGGAACATCAAGGGTGACGTTTGTCCTGTCTTGCAAAGAGCTGCACGCCATGGCTTTAGCATTCTTCCGTTCGGCCATAATCTGAAGAAGACAGCGATAATACAGCTTTTTGTAAAAAAAACCCCAGATATAGTCCAGTAGCAAGTACAAGTACAAATTCACTCCTATTACAACCCTAGAATCTAAAATTTGAAATAAGTCAGAAGGTACAAGACTAAACAGGCTGTTCTTTTTAAACGACGACTTTAATTTTCCTCCAGTTTATTTGCCATACCTTAAGTACAAGAAGAACTTAAGTGGTATCCAAGCTGAGACAGAAGACAGATAGATGGAGGAGGGAAAAAAACTCCGTTTTTATCAACGGCAACATTGCAGTGAGGAGTAATATAGCAAGAAATATAAATATTTAACACACAGAGAAGAATGTTCATTATTCATGTTCCTTTCTGATCTATTTTCTGCTGTGTATAATTTTTTCATCCATTTTTGTGTTTCTTGGAATTAAAAATCCAATGCAAAATACAACCTTTTCTTCTCCCCACAAAGTGTAATATCAGCAAAAGAGGGAAAAAAGCCCAACAAACCCACTTCAAAATAATGACTGTGGATGACTATTCTCTAAGAAATACATGACTGAGATTGGACCCAGGGAATGTAACAGAGGTTTTCCAAAGCTCATATATGAAGCACTGCTGTCTGCTTCTTAGCGCTGATTGTGACTTGTAATTAAGCTATAAAGATAATTGGTGTTTCAGCAGATGTCATTTGGCCTGAAGATGCTTCAAGCAAATTTCTCCTTTTTTTTTTCTTTTTCTCCCCTCTGGGTTTTGAAGCGTTTTCTTTCCAAGGTGCACGGGATAACCTCCCCCCGCCCTGGGCAGATGAAAAGCGATACACACCAGCTCAGGAAGAAGCCCTGACTCGGCAAAGAGGTTCAATGTGTCAGCACATGCTGAGCACGTCCCAGAATCAGGATTACAACTACTGCTGAATTCTGGAGGAACATGCTCTACTTAACAACACTATCCTGTTTTATTGTATGACTATCAGCTAAGGTTTTAAATGCTTGGCTACTCTCTTACCCAAAATTCATACCATAGTTTAGTTACACGTGTGACAGCTCTGCTGCCTTTCCGCTACCCCTGTGAAGAGCTACGGTGGCATTTACTTGATGTTGTCCCCACTGGACAAAAGCAGCTGTATCAGGGCCTGTGGACCACACTTTTCCCTGCTGGACTTGCTGGAAACATCTGTGAGAACTGAGAGCTGGAGGAGAAAGTCAAGGGACATATCAGGTCCAGGTTTCTCCAGCCAGCCACAGTCCCTGGTGTCAGACTTCACTGAGCACAGCCTGCAGTTCCCTGAGCAACCCGAGTGGCTCCCTGAGCCCTGACACCTGCATCTCCTCAGGTGTCCAAACGGGGACAGACCTGCCAGGCTTTGCACAGTTCCCGGGAGACCTTCTGCCTCGGGCAAAACTCCATTGCCCAGCAGGTTGGATTAATGCACACTGTGGAAACGCTCACATTGTCTGCATGAAACGTCACCTTCAGCAGCCACATCTGCAGTGTTGCAAAAAGGAAAATTTTTTAGCGCGTACGACTGGCTACAGAGGAGACTGTCACACAGAATCACAGAACTGTCTACGTTGGAAGGGACCTTTGAGATCATCTAGTCCGATCATCAACCTAACTCCAATAGAAAACAACCACCCATCACTAAAACATGTCACTAAGCACTATGGAGAGGGACTCCTGACTATGGACAGGACAAGGGGTAATGATTTTAAACTGGAAGAGGGGAGATTTAGATTAGATATCAGGAAGAAATTCTTTCCTGTGAGGGTGGTGAGGCACTGGAACAGGTTGCCCAGAGAAGCTGTGGCTGCTCCATCCCTGGAAGTGTTCAAGGCCAGGCTGGATGGGGCTTTGAGCAACCTGCGCTAGTGAGAGGTGTCCCTGCCCATGGGAGAGGGGGGTTGGATATTTAAGGTGCCTTCCAACTCTAACCATTCTATGATTCTATGTCCACCTGTCTTTTAAATACCTCCAGGGATGGTGCATCAACCATTTCCCCAGGCAGCCCATTCCAACATTTAATAACCCTTGCAATGTACAAATGTTTCCTGATATCCAATCTGGACCTGCCCTGGTGCAACTTGAAGCCACTTCCTCTTGTTCTATCGCCTGTGACCTGAGAGAAGAGACCGACCCCGGCCTCTCTCCACCCTCCTTTCAGGCAGCTGTAGGGAGCAGTAAGGTCTCACCTCAGCCTCCTCTTCTCCAGGCTGAACAACCCCATCACTGATTCCACTCACTAACTTTAAGATAAAACGTAAAAAGCAAGTGACAAGCATACAGTAAATCAGCAGAATTTTAAACTTGAAGGTTTCCTAACTAGCTTTTCCAGAAGAGCTGTGACTCGTGAGGAGGGCCACGTTACATGGGGATAACTGATGAGGTTCTTCAACCCTGCAGCCTCCTCTTCCTGTGGTGCAAACTGATGTGTTTTAAGGAAAACCAAAATGAACAGCATAATGTTTTTTAAAAAGGGTGATGCAGCCTCAGATCCGCCATGGCTCAATAGAAGAATTAAAAAAGAGTTTCAAGTAGATTGGTTTAATTGCCTCCCTGTAAACCGTTTCAATTGGATTTTCCCGCTGTAATGGACGTGCTGCCTTGCTACTGCTGCACGAAAGCCCCGTACAGAGGACACTCAGGAACAGATCATGCATGAATCCCAAAGTTAATAAGCAGGGAATGGTGGCAAATCCCTAACATAAAATGTCTGAAAAGAGCAGTCCTCCCAGTCTTACAGACAACACCACCACAAACTAAGATTCTTTAGTATTTGTAACTGGAATAGCTTAAATTCCCTCTTGTTCCTGATGTATTGGGGTTTTTTTTGAAGTGGGCAGTAACACCAGCAGCGATTTTCCTGCAGGATAATACCATTGAGTAACCATTCAAACAAGGTCTAATTTATTTACAGAGTTTTAACATCACCATTTATTATTAATTGAGCCGCACGTTCTTTTTCCATTTTGAACCCGCGGCTTCTTTATTATTCAAGAAAAACCTTCACTTTCTATACAGGCTTGTCAAAGCCAAAGCACTTCTCCTCCTCCTCAAATTGAAATGCTCACCTCTCCCGTTACTCCCATCCTTTTCAAATTCTCTACACCGTTTCTCATTGCCGTGAACTAAACTAACACAGCACACGATTGCCGGCAGTACGCAGCGGGCACAGGGAGGCCTCTGAACAGACAACACAGTCCACCTACCTTTGAGCAGATCTCGTGTAAACTTGTGGCGATGGCTTTCGCGGGTGTGTCACATCGAAACACATGACATTTCAGAATTCTGGTGTCTTTGTCTCTTGCCACGTAAGCAAAGTCTCTGCGTAAACAAAACGAACAGACGCGTTAGAAACGAGGAAAGCACAACGCATTAAGGCACTAGAATGAGGAGTGTCTCCAGAACGGCGAGTCCTACTTCCATTTAACAGGTTGTTAATTGTCAGCTGTAGAAGAAAGGAACTCACGCCTTAGACAAAGCAGAGGTACGAATACAATAAACTGCATACCCACGAAACACAGACCTAAAGTTTGGTGCTTACTCTGTTGTCCTGGTTTGAGGTAAAACAAACCAATTTTCTGTTTTACAATTTTACATTTTTAGCTGGGCCTCTTCTAACTCAACTCTGAAATTAGCAGCACATTGTTCAGAAACTGTTCACGCTCACAGTGATAAGACCTGATAATACCAAGGAATGGTGTGCAGAGGCCCTTGCTTATACTTATTGCTAGAACAACCAAGGTCAGGTCATTTTGTTATTTGCCCCGTTGGAGGGCTGGAAGTGGAAAAGCATAGAGCAGTCACACCTGTGCGGAGGAGCGGACAGGACAGGTGGCCCAAAACTGACCAACAGGGGTATTCCATCCCATCTGCATCATGCTCAGTATAAAAGCTGAGGGATCGAAGGGTCAACCCTCTTTCTTCGATGGCCGATGTCCAAGTAGGACCCTGCCTGTTCGTCTGCCTTTGATCCCGATCCGTGTGTTCCTGACTCCAGATCTGAATCACCAAGTTCAGTCTGGGACTTTTCCTGATGCCTGCTTGTGACATGGTCGTCATCCTGGGAGCTTGATACGGTTTTATACATACTGTATACTTCCCCCCCCTTTTAAAAATTTCTATTTATTATTTTATTATTTATATTTCCATGAAAGTAGTTCAGGTTTTTTCTAAACTCCTAAATCTCTTTAATCTCTTCCTCTCTTTTTCTTAGAGGGGGGAGGGAGGAACCATCATCTCTATTTTCTGATTGGTCAGAACCACGACATCTACATAATTAAGAAGCTCACTAGTTTGCTAACCCTGGCAACCTACTGAGCTTATAACCTGTAATTCCAACTGCAATTGTAAATACATGGGAAAATGTGCTCAAATATTTTATTTATTTATACTAAGATGAAGTGGGGAGAGAATTACAGATTGAGACAGAAAACACATGCAGGTCTTAAATTCTAAAAAAAAAAAACCAAAACAAAAAAAACCCTGAGAAACAGCAGACAAGAATCTAGTCAGAGAAAAATTGCATTTCAAAAGATGGTGTAAAGTGTTTAAAATATGCAGATAGTAATTAGAGATCTGGTTGCATAAGGGAGATGTGAACCTGCTGAGCTTTGCTCACACTAATTGCCCTAAATTTCTGACCTTATTTTTTTCAGAAGTTAAATAAAGCTGCCCTACAAAAGAGATTTTTTGCACCATACCGGTTAGGCACTATGACATGGTACAGCTTTTTATCATGGGGGTGGAAATGCCAGAATTGTTTACTTCTCAGGTTTTCCATTATTTGGAGCTCTTCTGATAAAGTTTAAGTAGGTGCAGGATGTAAAGAAAGCATCAGAGTTCAGATACATCCCAATTTTTTTTGATACCAAGTTGAGGATTGCCCCTGCTCCAAGAGCCTATTACCACGGTCCCATAGAGCTAATTCACCTTCATGACCTTCTTGGAATAAAGACATCCATTCACGGGTGGGAACCTGAAGCTGGTTCTGCAGCAGGGAAACCATGTAAGGACACAGCAGCTGGGCAAAGCCAGGCTTCTTCCTGGCTCGGTTATCTTCTTGCTGCACCAGGCTCTCCACTGCTTGGTCTTGTCCCTCTGCCTTTGCACATCTACTTTGTCCAGGCCAACTTTGTGAACCTCCTGCTACCTCCAGATTTCTTTGGGACTTGTGTCCCCAGCAGAGCTACGCTGAGTAGCTAACGAGAATGAGACCAGACAAGGAAACCTGGAGCTCCCAACAGCCTCTAATGCCTGAAGTCCCTTTTCAGTGCCTTTCCTCTTTACCTGTAACTAATTACCAGCAAGATCCCCATTGATGAAGAGATAAGAAGGATATTCCAGGTGGACAAAACCCCATATTCTTCCTCCTCTCCTAAACCAGAGCGTTTATATACATGAACACTTCAGTACATACTAAAGCCAGTAAACATGCTGAGTGGGGTTTAATGTAGCATGGATTGCCAATTTCTTCATTCATTGTAGATGCTCAGGGAACTGGAGAGTTTCGTACCGAAGTTACCCAGTGAGAACCAAAGACTGATAGCTGAACTTCCAGCTCTGTACGAGATACGAAGGCTGTCCTGCAGTTAAGTACTTTATCTGTATGTAATTTAGCAGCACTAGATTTTGTCATTAGTGAGCCCTCGAAATGAAAGGGGCTATTTCCCACAACCTGGGAGGCTCAGTGACAGGCACAGGTTGTTCTTCCATTTAACTGCTTTGCAACCTGAAGTCTGAGGATTAACACTCTCAAAAAACCAAACCCAAACCGTTGAGAGTTGAGATTCAGAAATAATTCCACAGGACAGAACCAGGCAGAAACAAGGGGAAGCTGGAGGGACCTCTCCATCTCACTGAACCCCAACGTGTGGTGGCACACATTGGGGCACAGCAGAGACAGGAGGCAGCGGGGCAGCACGTGGAGCACATTGCCACCTGAACCCTTCCTGCACGGGGAACTATGGACTGCACCAGCTGTCACCCTGCCAGCTCGTGTGACACAGGCACCCTGGGGAGGGACAGTGTTTCACCCAATTGCTCGTGACTTGCAGGAAAAAAAATAATCACAAAGCAATAAAAGGAAGGTGCTGGCTATTACAGAAGATGTCCTGAGTTTTCCTAGCTCCAGCCTGATCCCCAAGCACCTCGGCCACAATCTTCAAGGAGAGCCTTTTGGCATGGTGTTCCCTTTTGCTGTTCTGCAACTTCATGGAGATGCCAAGTCCCTGCCGGAATCTTATTTCTGGAAAAAAAAGCTGATACTTTTTGGCTCCTGTGTACATATGGCAAGCCTTGCTGTAAAAGGGTTTCCTCCAAGCTTAATGTTTCAAAAGCCAACTGAAGGCTCCTAGCTGGGCTCTAGTAATAAGACTAAGAGAAAATCTCAGCTATGGCCTACAAAAAATTAGCAGTTGTGGGAAAAAAAATGCAACCAAGTGCTACATACCAGCATTTAAGACTTTTGCCTTTTGAAGTAAGCTTTCACCATTACTGATGCTCCTGGATGGTCTGCAGAGCAAGCAGGCAGTTGGCAACGCTCAGGCTCACAGAAGTCCCACATGAACTGTCTTCAAGCTCTGAAGAGACCTTGACCGGTTCGAGAGCTTTAAGTGAGGAATTTCCAGACATCCTAAGCATCTGGGATTTTTGTTTTCTGTGTGTTTGGCCTTAGCTGCCATCTTTCAAATACTCTAAGTTTCAGATTTCGTGGTTTTGAGTACAAATACCTTCCCTTACAAATATTTTACTGTTCACTCAACAGCCATGGATTTGCTACTATTTCCCCCTCTTTATATGCAGGAAAGCCCTGCTGGCAGGGACCATCACCACAGGGTAGCAAAGCTGCATGAACAAGCAGACATCTGCTCACACCTCACTACTCGATCACGGTCCATTCTCTTGGAGTGAAGACGTAACAGCTGAAACCTGTGTTTGCATTAACTTCAAATAACATTGAAAGCCATCTACGTGACCAGTAAATGGCTATTTATTACCATTTACAAGCTTTTACTTCAAATCAATACTATTCCTTTGAGGACCGGTAAACATTCCTTCACAAGATGATTGTAAGAGAAGCACCTTTGCTGCTTTGCCAAATTGCCTGCACTGCAAAGAAGCCTGTTTAAATAAACAGAAAACTGCACAACTCCAGGAGAACTGCACAATACAAGGATTTCTAATTATAAGACCACCACCTCCAAGGGGTTGCACAAGCACAGAAGATAACTTGCCCCTTCCATTAGCCATACAGTTTTCTTTTATAACCTTCTTTTATCGTTATAAAAACTAAGATAGGACAAAGCCACCAAAGCAAATAATCGGGGCTTGGAGGACATAACACGTTGCCAGCAAAACCCACTAGTAGCAGCCTAACAAATTGTGGTCCAAACTTTGATCAGCAGCTCTGGTGATGCCCTGGCACATCACAACTGTCCCAACAAAACTACTGTGCTTTGTAGGAGACCACATCAGGCAGTGACCACTGTTCAGCCAAGTCCCTGATGCATGGACAACCCCTGAGGCCACATTTCATCTCACCCTGCAGATAGTTTATCTGAGACCCAAGCTCAACTGAAAGGCTTTCCAGCCTTAAGGGAACCTGGAAGATAATACTAAATGTGTTTAGTCAGCACGTGGAAGTAGGAATCAAAGGACTGCAGAGATAAAAACGAGCCAAACAATTAAAACTGTGATAAACTGAAGACTGAATTTAGTCAGGATCAAAGATTTTTGTCATAAAGGAATACAACTCATAATTATGCCCCGTAGGTAGGGAAGAACACCTTAGATGAGACTATTTTCAACAGCATTTTAAAGGCAGAGAAGTGGACTGGGGGCAGTCTGCTGAGTCTCATTTTTCTCACAAGCATAAATCTACTTTCGGATCAAAGGAGACCAATGTGGAGGGCAGTGCTGACATGTAATGAGCTAGCGCACTTTTTCATCAAGAACATTTCTCCATTTCTGGAAAGCTAATGACAGCCAGATGATGGAGCCTCCATGCACAGCCTGGCTCAGTAACCTCCTGGAATGGTAAGGCCTTTAGTGAGGGCAGGGAGGAGTCTGATGGGTGTTATGGATGTGGTACGTCTGGTGGGACGCTCCAGGTGATGAGGGGCTCGCTTTAGTGCTGCCACAGAAGTGCCTGAACCCTGTTTCCCTGCAACAGAAGGACGACAGCAGTCATAGAATCATCCAGGCCGGAAGGGACCTCCAAAGATCATCTAGTCCGACCTCCCTGCAGTCACAGGGACACCCCCAACTAGACCAGGTTGCCCAGGCCTGATGGAACAGATCTACTTTGTACTTGCCAAAGGGCAGACACTACCCAAAAAAGCATTATTTTTACTCAAAATATAACATGTTGATTTTCTGCTGGAGGTAACAGTAACCCTACTTATAGGCCACCCAATGCTCTTCTCCATGGACTGCTGCAGACTTCTTTTTGTTTTATTTAAATGCTTTGACCTTTGAAAGTCATCTATTTCAACATCCCCTGCAACAAGCAGGAACATCTCCAACCAGATCAGGTTGCTCAGAGCCCTGTCCATCCTGACCTTGAATGTTTCCAGGAATGGGGCATTGACCACCTCTCTGGGCAACCTGGGCCAGTGTTTCACAACCCTCAGGGTAAAAAAAATAAAAACCTGTCACATATTTAGTCTGAATCTACCCTCTTTTAGTTTTAAACTATTACCCCATATCCTATTGCAATAGGCTCGGCTAAAATGTCTGTCCCCATCTTTCCTACAGGCCCCCTTTAGATACTAGAAGGTTGCTATAAGGTCTCCCCAGAGCCTTCTCTTCTCCAGGATGAACGACCCCAACTGCCTCAGCCTGTCCTCTGGGAGAGATGATTGACGNGCCCCCTTTAGATACTAGAAGGTTGCTATAAGGTCTCCCCAGAGCCTTCTATTCTCCAGGATGAACGACCCCAACTGCCTCAGCCTGTCCTCTGGGAGAGATGATTGACGCCTCAGATCATTTTTGTGGTCCTCTGGACCTGCTCCAACAGGTCCATGTCTTTCCTGCGCCGCGGGCTCCAGAGCTGGACACAGTACTCCAGGTAGAGTCTCACCCGAGCAGAGCAGAGGGGTAGAATGACCTCCCTTGACCTGCTGGCCATGCTTCTTTTGGTGCAGCCGAGGATGCGGTTGCCTTTCCGGGCTGCCAGCGCACCTTGCCGG
>VZRU01018371.1:0-15026 GCA_013398155.1 Pedionomus torquatus | reverse complement strand
CCAGGTTGCCCAGGCCTGATGGAACAGATCTACTTTGTACTTGCCAAAGGGCAGACACTACCCAAAAAAGCATTATTTTTACTCAAAATATAACATGTTGATTTTCTGCTGGAGGTAACAGTAACCCTACTTATAGGCCACCCAATGCTCTTCTCCATGGACTGCTGCAGACTTCTTTTTGTTTTATTTAAATGCTTTGACCTTTGAAAGTCATCTAGTTCAACATCCCCTGCAACAAGCAGGAACATCTCCAACCAGATCAGGTTGCTCAGAGCCCTGTCCATCCTGACCTTGAATGTTTCCAGGAATGGGGCATTGACCACCTCTCTGGGCAACCTGGGCCAGTGTTTCACAACCCTCAGGGTAAAAAAAATAAAAACCTGTCACATATTTAGTCTGAATCTACCCTCTTTTAGTTTTAAACTATTACCCCATATCCTATTGCAATAGGCTCGGCTAAAATGTCTGTCCCCATCTTTCCTACAGGCCCCCTTTAGATACTAGAAGGTTGCTATAAGGTCTCCCCAGAGCCTTCTCTTCTCCAGGATGAACGACCCCAACTGCCTCAGCCTGTCCTCTGGGAGAGATGATTGACGCCTCAGATCATTTTTGTGGTCCTCTGGACCTGCTCCAACAGGTCCACGTCTTTCCTGCGCCGCGGGCTCCAGAGCTGGACACAGTACTCCAGGTAGAGTCTCACCCGAGCAGAGCAGAGGGGTAGAATGACCTCCCTTGACCTGCTGGCCATGCTTCTTTTGGTGCAGCCGAGGATGCGGTTGCCTTTCCGGGCTGCCAGCGCACCTTGCCGGGTCGTGTCCAGTTTTTCCTCCACCAGTACACCTAAGTCCTTATTGGCAGGGACACTCTCAGTTCACTCATTGCCCAACCTGTATTGATACCAGGGGTTCTTCTTGAAGAAATATTGATGACTCCACTGTTTGCAGCAAGTCTCCACAGTGTGGCCCAGAAAGCCCCAGAAGCTGTAAGAATGTCTCATCTTTGTCCTCTGAAATTCCACTTAGTGCCAGAAAGTCCCTTCCTGCCCACGGGGGCGTTGGTGGGTGCCGGGAACTCTCTGCTGGGGGCACCTGGCCCAGACCTCGGCTCAGCCAGCCCTGCCTCAGTACCGCAGCGCTGCACGTAACGCCTCCATCCAGCCTCTCTGGCACTTGGTCCTGCAGCTTCTGTAATTATTTCTGCTCGTAAGGCAGGTGTTCACAAACAAGGCAGTAGAGCACAATTTCAGAAAAAAATGAAACACCAGCCAGTGCATCAATTTCAACTACCAAGACCTAATAAAACCCTTGTGGAGGTGTTTAAAACACACACCAGCGTTTCACTTTAAGTACATGAACAGCTTGAACAAAGCAAATTGGTTAATTACATGCACGGATCGTGAACATGCATAAACTTTTAGATGATCAAGGCCTGCATCTGTAAATCTGCTGAGACGGAGGAGGAAATCTGAGTTCTTCAAAACCTGTGGCACTGCATCACACCTAACCCTGCCAGCACCATCTGTTTTCAAATCATCAATCCAAATTAGCAGGCGAACCTTCCCTCTCCCTTCTGACAGTGCATAAACAATACAACCGATTTCATTAATTCCTGAAGTCACTTAGATGCCCGTTTGCTTGCTTGAGTGTTCCCACATGGCAGCCCAGTAGCCAGGACCTGGAGATGGTGGCACAGGCTGGTGGCAGTCGGCTCCTCCAAGGCCAGCAGGAGCCTCGCAGCCTTGCTTTGGGCATTTGTTGGGAAAACAGAACCAGCCTGCAATGCTTCCTCTTGGAGAAGAAAGGAATGGCTTTGGGGATTCCTGAGCATCTGCTCCCCACGGCAGCAATAATGAAGTAAAACTTTGGAAAAGTTTTGTGCTTCCCTGCAGAGGAGAGAAGGCAACAGCTTGTTTGACCAAAGCCTTGAATACCAAGTAAGCCAGACGGCTGTTCTCCAATTCTTTCACTTCAGATCCCTTCTGGTCACTTCATCTGTAAACCTTCATTCGACTGCAGCTCACTTGAAGCTGATTAACATTTAAGTGAGATTTATGTGCAACGGGCTCCATTTGATAATGAAGAAGTGCCGAGTAATGTGTTTGCAATAGAAATTTATGGAAAAGGGCAAATGCCTCCTCTTACCATTCCCTGTCTTTACACCTCACTGGGAAAACAAGCGAAAAATGAAAGTCAAAAGCCTTTACCAAGCCCGTGGCTGGACACAGAGCTAGCACAGGATTAACAGGTCACATCCCATCAGACGGAGTCTCCTCTGTCTCAATAAGGTGTGTGCACATGAAACCCGTGGGATTTGAACCACGGCTCCTGGTAAAACTCCCTACCACCTCAGTGGGGAGAGCAGCAAGGTGTTTAGTGGGAGAACAACCTATTTTGTTGCAGGAAAAAAAGCTGTATATTCTTAAAACTTCGTAACATAAGTGCACTACGTACCTTCATACAGGATTACAGAGAAGAGGTATAGCATAGCAGGGTTTTCTTATTTTATTTTTAGATCATTTGTGCAGGCACTACATGATCCACTAGTATCTTTCCAGTTATAGTAACTGGATATAAATCAGAATGTTGGGAAAAAAGGTAGAAAAGCAGAAAAATAGTAAGGAAATTATTTTGCTGCACAAACGGGTAAAACTGCTTCTGTTGAACAGTTACAAATTCAGTAGAAATTTATTTTGAAAGAATACAGGAATAGAGAGAGATGTTTTAAAACGCAATATAGGAATTGCAAAGACAACACAGGGTGCTAAATAGAAAGGAATTTCATTTTTATTTGCTCTTTCACCCTCTTTAATTGGCAAATGTCTCCAGTAATTGACTAAACCTTAGATAGCCATACCTATTTAACACCTGGCTAAGCATCACTTAGCTGCTCAACCTTGGGTGAATATAATCACATTAAATGCAATTTATGCTAATGCTGGCCTGTTTGAGTAGCAGCCATAGCCATTTGCCACTATTAGACTAAAGTCCTAAGAGACATCCCAATTAAGCACAGCCTGGAAGAGCAGAACATCCTCCACTACCTTCTCACTATAAACTTATTTCTTCAAAGGAGTGCAGAACACCCATTAACCCTTTTTTTTTTTGGTTAAAAAAACCCCTAACAACCTAGCCATGAAGTCTGAAATATTTTTTTTTTTTACTGTTAGGAATCAAAATTAAATTGCTGCTATTTAAAACAACTATATTAAAATGATACACATGCAGGAAAATGTAAATTGCTTTACAGATTTATGTTCTACAAATTGTAACAAGAATTCCTTGAACCAGAAAATTATATCCTCTGGGCTTGGCTTAAAAATTGATTGAAATTCATCCAGAATAGCCTACGACTGTTGATTTCTATGCACTGGTGTGACCGAACAGCCACAGAGCACATGCTGCCGGGCTGCAGGGAAACCCCTCTCCTGGGTCTATAACCGCCAGGCTTCACTTTTTTGCTTTCCTGCAAAGAGCCCGACCAGTGAGTTGTGACAGCAAGAAGAAAAAAGGGGACCACAGCCACCCCTATGGCAGAGGTGGGGGTCAGAAGGCACCTGGCAGGAGGCTGCCATTCACTGGTGAGACATGAATGTTCATGGGAGAAGGAGCAAAGCAAGGAAAGTGAGAGAAGACACATGAAAAGAAAAGCAGATAAATATAACACAAACGAGACCCCACTCTGATGGGCTTTTTCCATGACAGGCCAAATACTCTAGTATCACAGACAGCAAGAGAAGATGAGCTGCAAGAAACCCTGCAGTAATATGTACAACAGGAATACAGACCTTCTGGATCAACACTCTAAATCCTTTACAGAGAATGCTTTTTACAAAGGAGTAAGGGAAATTATTTATTGCTGAAATAAAGTCTGGGACTCTGTTCATTTCACTTGGCTTTTTATTAGGCTTATATCAAGGAGTTTCTGAAGTTAAAGAGAAAAACCTAAAGGTAAGAAACCAAAACTAGCTGAAAGAAACAGCATTCACACGAGCTGCAAAACTGTTAGAGAGGATTTACTGAGGACTTTACAACTTCCATTTTACTGAGCTGTTATCAGATAGACACCAAATGAAACCACTGCTTCCCTTCCACACCCTCCAAAGGAAACCCACAGCTCCTTCTCCAGGTGACTACACCGACCACTTTGGAATCAAAACCTGCAGCAGGAGGAAGAAAAATAAGTATTCCCACGTGTCTTCTCCTTCACATTTCATGCAATTGTTTGGGTTGGAAGGGACCTTAAAGACCACCAAGTTCCAACCCCCCCTGCCATGGGCAGGGACACCTCCCACTAGACCAGGTTGCTCAAAGCCCCATCCAGCCTGGCCTTGGACACCTCCAGGGATGGAGCATCCACAGCTTCTCTGGACAACCTGGGACAGAGTCTTATAACTCTCACAGTAAAGAATTTCTTCCCAGTATCTACTCTAAATCTCCCCTCTTTCAGTGTAAAACCCTTATCCCACATATAGTCATTTCACTCCCTCATGAAGAGCTTCCTCCCCAGTATTAACCACAGGTACTCTCTCTCCTCAGTGATTAGAGTTGGAAGAGACGTGGGAGAGAATAAATTTCTCTCTGTTTCTGACAGTCGCTGGTAATCCTAAGAACATACAAGTCTTACAATTTTTCTTCACTCCAAGAGCTGTACCCCACAGAGCTCCTGCACCTTTCTGGCTGCTCCTAGGCAGAATGGCAGACTTGACCACTACTACATGAACCCGGTCATTAATTTTTAACCCAAGTAGTTAAGATGCCCCCTCAAGTGGAGACTTTTTTCTTATTTTGGTTCTCACACAACTTCAAAATGCATTTTCCTTGCAGCAAAACATCAGTTCTGCATTTATGAAATTCTCCTCAAATGTTCTGGCATTGACACAGCGTAGCTTGTTTTTCTAATTCATGCATAAAAGTTTGTAGGGCAAATTATCCCCTGCTGAAAGGCTGTTTGCTTCATTCCTCGATAACGTCACTCGTTAACTCTCAAGGAGGAGTTGTGGCTACTTTATGCAATACTCAGAGGCTTTAATCTGGCAGCCCTAAAACACAGAGCCTGCCAGTTTCTCTTTGATGTCTTATCATCGTCACAGTTCTGCACGCTTCCGAAATTTGTTAAAACCCTCACAGAGCTGATACGTACGATACCCAGCTCAGCCCTTCCAAGCCTGAAAGCACTTGCATGACTTTCACTCCAATTCCCTTCTTGTGGCCTGATCCTTGTGCAGCTCGAGAAGCCGTTCCCCGGAGACGTGCTTCCCACCATCTTCTCTTGCAGGAGAGGGGACAGGACTCCCGTCAGCCTTGTCGTCACTGCTGCTGAGATGTTACAAATCATTTCCCTTTCAACCACCAAGAGCTATATCCCACCCCTGCAAAGGGCCACAGATATACATAGATGGAGTCACGTCAAAGTATGATTCAATATCTAAGTTCTCCAGATCCACAAGCTGTGTTAACATAGTGACAACGATATGGATTGTACAGCCAAGATCAACATTCCATGCTGGTCCTCCTTCCCAACCTCACCTCCTAATAAGGCCAAAGTACTACTGTGAGGGCAAGGAGAACAGTCTATCACAAATGCTGTGGTCACCACCAAGACTTCCCTGGAGACTCTGCACTCTTGTAGCACCACCAAGCGAGGGGAGCCCAGTGAAGAGTATGCCACATCCAGCTGGTGCGTGGGGATCAGATGGGGCTTCCTGCTGCTCACCAACTGCTAGACACACATGGCAAGTTGAGAAGTCAAGCAGCACCTTAGAGTTCAGCTTGTTTAATAAATGGACTTACAGGAAGACAGAACTTCCAGGACAGATCCCATGAAAAATCACTGAACTTTATACTTTATAGCTACAAGTTTTTCATGGTGGATTTTTTTAAATCTTTGCTTAATTGCTTCCCAACATTTATGAAATGTGCACATGCAGAGGCTGCCTTCCTACCCTGGACAGTGGTTTTCAAGGAAAAGACACTCAAATGAGGTAGGTCGCCAAGGCCATTGTAGTCGCTGCTTCTCCTCTGTAACGCTGCAAAGTGGTGGTTAAAGTCCTCAGGATGGCCAGTCTAGCAGTTTTGATGAATGCTGAATTTCCTTTAAGTAAATGAATATGTTAATATGCCTGTGAATCCCTGAACAGCCTCTTTGAGCAGATCCTGTAATGCTGATTTTGACAAATTAGTATTTAGGTATTTTTGACAATGCTTCTCCCAGGTCTAATTGGAAGACGGGAGCCTTTGTTCATAAGGAATACATAAAGATTTAATAAAGAAATGCATCAAGTTGAGACGCCCAAAGCACTACTACAGATTTAACTGAAGACGACAGCAGATGACACTAGAACAGTTAATCTCTCTGGTGTGATCTGTTTTATAAGCATTGCTTACTAGTTCTCCTTTGTTCTTTATTATTCAGACAGAGAACACAGCAATCGCGTGCAGACACTACCCATGAATCTGCTTGCAGCACACTTTTGCCAGTGTCGGTCTGGGAGGATCCTCGCTTTCCACACCCATGAAATCTACATTAGATTGCAAAGCCATCATCGAGGAAGTTCAAACATTTCCCTAGGCCAGCGCCGCCCAAAGAGTTGATTAAAAACCAGTCAAGCCTGGAAACCGTTCTCATTATATTCCACGAAGCAAACACGAGGAATGGTCTAGCATTTCCAAGCCACATTCCTTCCACCCAGTCCCAGCAGCGAGTCCTTGCAATTTAGAAGAGCAAACAAACCCCCCATCTCATCCAGGGGCTGCAATTCTATCAGTGAGAGCCTTTGGAGTGGCTGCAGCCCTTGTGCTGCAAAGCACCTGACTACAATGCCTCACTGTCTGCGCTCCCATGAAACGGGAAGCATTGTAGAGAACCCCAAACGACGCCTTTGTACGCTGAAACAAACCAAACATACTGGGGACAACTTTTCTTCGAACTTGAAAGGCAAGCGACAAACCCAGCTGGATCCAAAACAAACACCAAAAACAGGAAATAAAAACTGTTTCAAATCCTTGCTAAAGTCAGGTCTTCAATTCCCTGCTTTATGTGGCGTGGCTTTTAATTTTTTAAAAAAAAATAAAAGGTAGGATTTTAATACCACTTTCCGGCACTTCAGGTTATAGAGAACAACAACGTCTAAATTTTAAGCTCAAAACTCCAGAAGCAAATATTGAATCACTGCACAGCGTGATTTTAAACTGTTCTAGATCTTGAAGGTTTGGGACCTGGAAAAAACCAACAGGCAATATTGACGTATAATACTGTTAATTGCAAGGTGAAAAGGTGACAAAAGAGTTGAGAATTTACTCACTGAAGTTTAGCTTCTGTTCACTGATACAAGCAAACCAACAGGAGCATTATTTGGTGCACGCCGGAAGGATAAACATGGAGAATAATGGAAAAATGAAAGTCATTTACCTCTCTCTGAATCCAGGGAAGCATGAAGAAACAGAAAGAACAAGTTAGAAAGCACTCACACAGCCAGAGCTCCAGCATATGACGAGACAGGGTCGCTGAAAGAAGCTCTGTTAACATTTAACATTGGCTGTTTGTTCGCAGCAGAGCGTCCCTCAGCGTACTGCCACTATTTCCTTTTGACAGTTCTTTTGGTTGAATCCTGTTGATCCAAAGTTTGTATTTTTGGAAACATGCGATGAAGCCAACAGGCATCAGCTGAATTTAGCGAGGCAGCACAGACATATCAACACTAGGAGGTAATCAAGCTTAAAATACCACACACAAGTCCGGGAAGTAGTATGCAGAAAGCATAAATAGACACACAAAGCGCATGAACCTTCCTCCTTCCAAAATAACGTTATTTAAAGCAGACAGTGACAAAACAAATGGGGATAATTCTTCAGGCTGTGGAAACCTTATATTGTTTACACTGAAAGAGTGGAAAGATTGCAGTGAGTTTTTTTTTAATGCCTTTTCCAAAAACTCATGCTGCAAGGTCACTTGGGCTCCTCTGAAAGTTGTACCCTGAAGTGCCCGCCTGGGTAACCACCTCACACAAGTTGAAGCCAGGACCTATATAACCACTACTCGCCTTCACCTCTGAAGCACTTCAGCAACCAGTAGCTCTTGGTACCAACACCCATTTCCCAAACGTGGGCAGGAGAGGCCCAAGCTCCCTTGGATGGGGGCTGCCCTTCTCCCCGCTTCCCACGGAGCTGCTCTGCCAGCCTGACTCCTCCAGTGAGCTCCAGGGAGGGCTCACTGTGGGTCCCAAGTATCCATCACAGCTGCCTGCTTGGTCAGACACCACTTTATGCAACACATAGTATCTCTACAGGGATAATAACCAGTCTCCAGAGACAGCTCCTTAGACCTGCTCTCGTGCCCCTGCCTCCTGCGTGCATCTCACAATGTCCAGCATGGGAGCGCACCTCTCATCGCATCCAACACAGGAGTGCAAGTCACACATGGAATTATATGTACATAGCTAGAGGTTTGACTTCTTTCGTATTCCGAGATTAAACCTTTCCTGGTGGAATTTATACCCGTTATCCCTTGTAATCTCCACCTGGCAGATTATGAAGAACAATCATTCACCCCAACAACCTTTCCATGGAGTTCCCATCGCAGGAGGTTTTCAAGACACGACTGGGCAGGGCACTAGACTATCTCATCTAGGCTCCCTTTCCCATGAAAGGTTGGATCAGATGTTCTTCTGATGTTCCTTCCAACCCAGACTGTTCTGTGATTCTAGGAAAGCAGCGAAGTTGGAAAGAAGATCCATATTGACAAATGTAATGGACATTCCCAGGAATTTTACAATGGAAGTGTGAGACTTCACCTCATCATAAAGAAGAAACAGAGGGTGGTCTGCTTCACTGGCTTCCATGTACTGAACTGGGAGTTTCCCCTTTTCAACACTCTGTGGCAAATTGTGTGATCTCCCCAACTAAAACCCATCTCATTCTTTGCTTCAGCTACATGGGCCTTCTACTGAGCTTTGCAGAGTCAGGAAGGACTTCACCGTGGCTACTGCTAACATTTTATAAATTAAGAGTTTAAAATTAGATCTCAGTATTGCAAATATTGAAAGTTTTTCCACGCCTAAACAGGCCTTTGTTCTATATTTCAGTCCCAATTTGAAACTCAGAATTGAAAAAGTATATCACACTTACTTTCCCAGAAAATACAGTCAATTAATAAATTGTAACTAGTATGAGAAGCAAAATACATATAGTTTTCTTCATGCATTAATCACTGGTGTTATATGAAGTGGACAAGCAGAGATTCTCTCTCAGAAAAAGCTTTACATTGGAAAAATCTTCCAGCAATCTAGACACAGTGTACTAGCAGGGGAAGCAAAAAAAAAAAAGAAAGGAAAATCAGATTGTGATAGATGCAAGAAATTTAACACAGTACAATTAGATGCAAAACACGGTCTGATGGCGCAAACTCTTAAAGGGAGATCTGTTAACTCCTGTATCGGTACATAAGATACAATTCCACAGAACAATCACCATTGCAGCTGCCAGCACAGACAAAGAAAATAAGCACAGGAGGAAATTCAGGGAGATTAGTCAACTACAAGCAGTTGGGATGCTGGACCTCTTCCCTGGCAGCGAGGAACAAGCCAGGGCTCTGGCTGAGGAACTCCCACACCATGGGACACATATGAACCAAGGGGAGCCTCATCCTCCTTTTAACCAGTTAATTACAGCCTTCCAATTAACTCATCCAATCTCTTCATAGGGTGTCTTGTAAATTATGAATTGATTTCACACAAAAGACTATTTGCCTGTATTCTCTTCATATTCTGGTAGCTGAAATATGGGTTAATATATAATATGGATTTACCTTCCCACTTAAAAATGAATAAATAAGTAAACAAACCATCCCAAGGCTAAAAAGTGGAGACGGAAAGTTTCAGGTCAAACGGCAGATTTTGTCGATGGCTCCGAGTGCCAGAAATGCTGCAGGAGCAGCTGTGTGAGTTCTTGGGTCTGGTGCTCTACATTACCCTTTTCCAAGCTGAATGAGCTAAAAGGGGTCAAGCCAGAGTCTGCCGACAACACAGGAAGATGATACCCAGAAATTGTGTCAGGGTGGCTACGAGGGATGTGAGATTTGTTTCTGAGCGGAAAAGGCCAAGAGCTCCAAGGAAAACAGCCCGTGACCTTCCAAGCCTGCAGAGGTGTGAGAAAGGAGCTCCCCTTCCAAACCTAGCCCTGCCACAACACTGCCTCCCCGGGGAAGGGGTGACAGTCTTCTCCTCCCCACCGCTTCTGCCAGGCCTATTTATTCTAGATTATGGTACTGCCAAAGGTGCCTTTCCCTCTTTAATCCACACTCCTCTTGCAGAGGGAGAGCCCAGGGATGCAGCAAAGGCAAGACAGTCGTGGAGATCGGTATTATTGATGGGACATCATCCTCTGAGAGAGGTCTGCACAATATGTGACAGTGCTTGAGCAGGAGACAATTTCTCCTGCCAGCCCTAGGTTTCGTAGATCAGTGTCTGATGCAAATTGCATCCCGGAGGCTGATCGTTGATATGCAATGTCCACCCCACAAGCTGGAGGACAATGGAAACTTCACAGGAAGGTGAATAAACTAAGAGGCACCAGTGCTAAGACCCTTGTATCCCCCAAACCACCCTCCATTTGTCACTTGTGATGCCATATCTGGATTTCTGCATCCAGGTTTGGGCCCAACAATACACAGGAGGGAGTGATGACCTGGCACAAGTACAGCCAAGGGCTACCAGGGCTGCAGGAACTACACTTGTTTAGCTTGGAGACAAGGTGGGCTTATGTAGCTTGGGGATGAAGTAACAGGGAGAGGATCTAATTAGTGTCTCCCATTTGTTCATAGGAAGGTTTAAAAGAAACAGCATCCCCAAGTTTCTTTGCCAAGAGCCCAGAGAGATACCCTGAGAGGCTGCACAATCTCTGTTCCTGGAGGTTTTTAAAAATATCAACCAGGAAAGACCCAGAGATAATCCTGAACCCAATTTTGGGTTGGAAGCTGGTCTAAGCGGCCTATTGTGGTCCTTTCCAGAGTAACTTTTTCCCTGTGATTCTGTAGCAGGAATGCCTCAGTCCCCAGGATGGACATGTGCTGCACAGCTGGACGTGGCAATGCTGCTCTTATGCAGACAACCAGCCTGTCTTATCATGGGCAGCAGGAGTCTGGCAGGGAAGAAATGACATGCCCGAGAGCCCATGCAGCTCAGGACCCCCATGCATCCCATCCATCCCTGTGACTGGGACAGATGTCCTGGACTTCAAATACTGCACTGTTGCTACTGTTGTGTCTTCAACAAGCGCCGCAGTAAGACTACAGTGTGATGGGGAGCAAGCCACACCAACAAACCCACCGGGTTTTGTTCTTGTTGGTGTCTCCAATAAGGTATTTAAGAATCTTTTAAATGGTGACATTTAAGCGATGCTCCCATGCTCAGCTAATGTTTTAGTGGGGCATGACACTGCATGAGCCTGAGAGAGCATTAGGAGTCTAGTCTGCCTACCTGGCGGAGCTCATTTAAGTCTATAGCCCAGCCATTTTCATGACCAAGGCATTCAGCTAACAGGGTGAAGAGGCTAACACTTCAACACCTCCACTCCCGGAGATTCCCCTGGAGTCTGGCTGATTACAAATTCCCCCGTTGTCTTTTTTTGAGCGGATCAGAAAAAATAAAGCTGCCATGTGTCACCTACACCCTGGTCTGCCCTCCAACCTCTGCGGTCCTTTTCACATGGGGCTGCACCCCTCAGCAGCAGCCCTGGCCACCTCCCTTCCTAAGAGATACCGACCAGCCACGATGTCTTTGCTTTCAGTTACTGTAGTGGTTTAGTGGGGTAAATCACGTTTTACTTGATTTAAATCAATGATGCATGGCATGAGCCTTTTGTCTTTATTTGCAGTTTTAAATACTTGTCCAAGCACAACCTCTGAGGCACAGAAAAGGCCCTACACTGGTCTAAGTTGTAATTATGAAGTCTAGTAGCACTTAATGCAGCAAAATATTTATGTAAAATGTATTTACAACCCAACAACATAACATGAACAAATAAAGTAAACAACTTTCATTTCTGTGCACTTGGAAGCCTCTCTCTTGCTTCCAGAATGATTATGTCCTTCACTTATATATGCCATTAGAGAAACACAGTTGCTTTCACTGAGAGAAAAATAGCTGTGCTTTATAATTTATAATTTTTCTACAGGTTTGGTACCTTTTTAAACTTCTTTTTATTTATTTATTTTTTTAAAAAGTGTTTTTTTTTTTTTTTTTGGGGGGGGGGTTGGTTTTTTTAAATAGTCATCCTTAAGCCTTTTGTGTTCTAACAAGTATTGGACTATTCCAGCAGACGGGCCTTGAGTTTCTGGGTCCCTGCCACCACCAGGGTGGAGACTGAGAAGTACAACTAACGCTTTCTACAGAAATCCCATGCCCACTGTGGGCCAGATTGTGCCATCAATTTTTAAGCAATTCTCCACTGGCAGCAAAGTAGATTTCTGCTTAAAAATTGATGACTCGATCTAGCCTTCTGTTGCTAATCATATATTATAAATACTACTATAACCTAGTCTGATTCTGGTTTTAAAATTAAAAGAAAATAGGAAGCAGCCTGACACATTACATGAACCTACATTATGTGAAGAAGAAATTGGACTCTTAAGACCAGAGGCTCTGAATCTCTGAGTCCCACTGGTAGTTCAGGTGTTAGACATCACATTGGCATCTGACAGGCAAGCTGGTTCCTTGAGGTTCCTCAAGTCCTCTCCATAAACAAACAACTTCAGGTCACTTTACCCTTTCTTCAGAGTTTCCCTCATCTCCGCACACCAACTGACAGTGACTGAAGACCTGAGATGAGAGTGGGTGCTCTTAGAGCTCCACGAAGCGCATGGCCCTCCCAGGCACCTCCTCTCCTGATGTGATGCAGGGGCATCTCTCATAACCCACTGCAAACCAAAGGAAAACAAACACATTTCCACAAGCATAAAAACAAGTTTGAATGGTAGGCCACCTTTTCCCCAAATCACTAGACCACTGCTTTAGATGGATCAGTTGGATATGAGGTTTTCTGTTTTTTTTTCTTTAAAGAATTATTGAATTCAGCCATAAAGGTATTTCCAATTTTGAAGCATCTTAAAACATACACAGAAGGCTTTAATATCACATTAGACTTCAACAACAAAAAAAGGATGTTTTTTTTTTGAGCACATAACAAACCAAATTCAGAGAAATGCCAGTTGTTTTCTAATAGGAAGAAATTAAACTGCACACTCCTTACTGACTTGATAGTCCCTGATTCAGAATTCTTAAATTTCAGGTTTTGACCTGAATTAACTTTACCCAGCAAATAAGGTTATCTCAGCCTACCGCAAACTACACTGGAGCAAAGTCTGCACTCACACACATTAAGGCTCTACAGAGCAGCTGAACCAATACCAACACTCTAACATCAATTAGATCAGATTTTTTTCCCCAGTAACAAGAGTTTTACTTCTCACAATGAAACACAGGGAACTTGGAACGGCGAACCAGAAATCCTTGACCGACAGGACACCCAACAGACTGCATCAGGCCAAGAACGCCACAGCTCATCAATATACACCGTAATTATCTAAAATACTAATTCACACAGTTTGATCCCCATCTGTATTCCAACTGATCAGTGTTTAAAGTATCTTCATAGATAGGGTTATTTATTTATATACATCCACTGCTGCAGAAAAGAAAACTAACCTACACTTTAAAAAAAAAAAAAAATTCTATCTCATATTACATAATAAAACCCCAGTGTCTTGCTCTTTCTCTCTTTTAACTTCTTATGAAAACAAATAAGTCAATGTTTACTCAGAAATGCTCCAGGGCTAAATAATATCCTTCTCCTTGCTCACAAGTTGTTATAGTTACATTAACTACAAGGCAACAGCTACAAAAGCATAATTAAAGCCATAGTTTTAAGAGATGAAACACTTCATATATTTCCCTGATAGAGATCAAGACTCAGCAATGTTTGCTATCTTTTAAGAAAGCAAGTATTACTGCATAGAACAGGGAGAGCAATGAGGTTCCATAACACTCAAGCAACCTAATTTAAGAGTGAAGCTGCTGAGTTTAAAGAAAAAGATAAATGTGCTTGTCTCTCTTCCCTCCCCTCTGCACCCAGCATAATGAGGATTCAAAGCTATATATCAATTAACAAATCAATGAAATTTCTACTGCTGCAAATTCTTTATGAATACAGATAGGATTAAGCAAGCACTGAGACCTCGAGGCAATATATTACATTTAAATCATAAAGTTTCCTCCTCTGTCAAAAGAGCCATTAACCATTTCACTTTTAAATATATTTTTACATGTATATATCCATACATACAGTGTAATACTTCTGTATTTAAACATGTTTACTTCTTTTAGAGCTCTTCGAAGATTTCAAATTGCATAATCTCCATTGTCAATTACGAGCTGAAAGAAGAAAGCCCAGACTGGCTATGGAGAAGTTAGCTGGGAATTACACATAAATAATTATACAGACGCTGTATGTGTGGGGGAATATACAGGGAAGTTTTTTCTCTTCGGTATACAAGGTTTCTGCTGTTCTTAACTACAGCATCTTTTTATCCATTAACACAGCATTACCAGAAAAAACAAATTACGATCATCCTCTACAGAATCAGGCTGGTGAACATGCAGCCGGTAACCGCAGCCAGTTTAGCAACATGTAATTCTGAGCTGAACACAGACCCCCAAACATATTAATCATCAAGACCCATTAGTTAGCATACTGCTCAAATGAGCAGTAGCTGAAGGGATAAAGGAGAGGGAGAAGAGCATCAAATACTTACCACCCTGCACACAGTCCAGCATTTCTGCTACAGCGCTCTCCTGAAGGTTGCTAAGTGTCAGCTCTTGGAGAAAAGAAATCTGACTTGCCTTTGTCACACTAGGAGCTGTAATTTGCCTTGCAGGCATCCACACAGAAGCTTTAGACTAATGGACCATAGCTTGGAAAATACAGCTCCAGACAAAGGCTACTCCTAATGTAAGACTGCTGGCTGGGGGGAGGTCG
>VZRU01018370.1:46074-65120 GCA_013398155.1 Pedionomus torquatus | reverse complement strand
GACACTCAAGTTGAAGTTTACTGCTGGGCCTTTCACAAAAAACCTGCAAAACCCTTCTGAAAAGCCCTACACCCTTTAACCAAGCCTCTGAGCACCAGCAGGAACAAACCAGAATCTCACACTCCCCCCTCACCTTGCAGAGCCACGTGCACCATCCCTTTCGCTCACAACCCCGGACGGGGGCTATTTCAGCTGCTCCCCGGCCCATCAATCTGCACCTTCTCACTTGTAATTCTTGCCCACGGAAGAGCAGGTACAGAGTTAGCAACACCACCGTCCTGCTCTGAACCGCAGGATCCCAGGGCTGTAACTCCGCTGCAGGAGAATTAGAGATGGGGGCTGAGATACACCCTGCACGAGGAATATCAACAACCACCCCAGAACACGACTGGAAAACTAACCAGCTTTGTGCATATACCTTCTCTTAACGTTTGCTCAAGTGTGAAAAGGCTGTGATGATAGCATAATTATTAATACTTACAACGCCCACTTCTCTTACAGGTAATCACTTTTATTATCCTCATGAGCCGTTTATGCGCGGCCACCGGCATTTCAAAGTAGTAGTAGCTGGGAACAGAGTAAAGGCAGGAGCTTTAAAAATATTTCTAACACGTTATTGGGCTTCAGTTCTGAAAAACAGCTAATGGATTTTTATAAAGCAAAACCAAAAACATACTTTAAAATTACATTTTGTGCCATTTATGGAAAACCACCATTTTCTCACCAAAGCCACATGCTACTGCCTGATGCACGTACGACAGAACTCCAGAATGCTCTGGGCTTGGAAGGGACCTCTGGAGATCATTAAGTCCAACCCACTCCCAAAGCAGGTCCACCCAGAACAGGTCTCACAGGAATGTGTCCAGGTGGTCTTTGAGGGTCTCCAGAGACGGAGACTCCCCCACCTCTCTGGGCAGCCTCTTCCTCTGCCTCCCGCAAAGTAAAAAGTTCCTCCTCATGTTTAGATGGAACTACTTACATTTAAGTTTGTGCCCATTTCCTCTTGTCCTGTCCCTGGGCACCGCTGTAAAAAGCCTGGCCCCTTCCTCCTGACACCCACCCTTGAAATCTTTATAGGTGTTGACACCAGAGCTCTACAAAAGTTGTGGCTTTTGAGAGCCACCCATAATTAACAAAATGGGGCTGGGGAGCGTATCGGACCAGACTGATGTTGCAGCCCCATTTCTATGTCCACTGGAACACAAAGAATGAGAAGAGCTGATTTCAGACATCGCTTTACCCCAGCTGGCGAACCTCAAGGACTGTTTTCTCAGCTGCTGAGAGCTTCTCCGGCAGAAGGGCAGGGGCTGAGACCGTGTCCCTGCTGAAGCAGAAGAGCCCCTGGCTTCGGGGCACCACAGCCACCAGGCCCTTCCACTGCAGTGCAGGCAAAGTGGTGTTGCTGGGAAAAACAAACTGCCTCGATTCCTTGGTGAACCCACACCATCGTACCACACGACGTTATGGAAACACACGTCACTTTTCTCACGGGTTTTGTTTGTAACACACAACTCTTGCTAACAACAGCATATCCTGGCTAGTAAGGATTTGCCCGTCTGTGTGTTCAGCTGAAAGAGATTTTCAAGTCACACAAACAAAAAAAAGAAAAAAAAAAGAAAAAAAAAAAAGAAAAAAAAAAAAAAAAAAAAAAAAAAAAAAAAAAAAAAAAAAAAAGAAAAAGAAAAAGGAAAAAAAAAAAGAAGCCACGCCAGAGAAGCGTATTGTTTGGAGACGTGGAAGGATTTCTTCCAGAAACCATGAGGAAAACGACACTAAAAAGAGGAAAAGTATATTTTCAGAAGGAATTATTCTCAATTATTATCAGTGATTACGTAAAGCTCCAGTTACCAGCATCATTTTTCGGAAAACAAAAGAAAGGCTGGACTCAAGAAGACAAATTTAGTTTAATACTATTAATATAAACCCGTATTTTACTAAAGTTAGGATGCGTGGAAATTTAAGTCACTTAAGTACTGTACAAACACTAATGAATGAACTCATCTTAATCAGAACCAAACAAGACAGAAAGGAAGGGGTTTGCCAAAGGCAGCAGAGGGCCAGGCGAAGAGCTTAAGAGGCTTATTTTCAGTCCAAAAGATCATCCTTCATCACTTTGTAAAGAATCATTGCTTAGGAAGCTGCTCACAACTAAAATAAAATCTTGTGAAATCTTCCAGCCAGCAGACAGAGGGCTTTACAGCCGCGGATGCATAAATGAAGAGATTCACTAAGGGCTACGACAGTTCTGGGTAAAACCTGCAGTGTCAGGAAAAAATATATCCAGGTGTGCAATTTAGCACCAAAATTTGTAGAGAATAAAGCAGTAATGACCTGGGGGTGTTGGTGGCCTGTGGGCTGAGCAGGAGCCAGCAGTGTGCCCAGGTGGGCAAGGAGGCCACCAGCATCCTGGCCTGGAGCAGGAACAGCGTGGGGAGTGGGACGCGGGAGGTGATGGTCTCCCTGGAATGGGGAGTGTTGAGGCCTCACCTCGAGGGCTGGGTCCACTTCTGGGCCCCTTCCCACAAAAAAAGACACTGAGTGGCTGGAGCTGCCCAGAGAATGGCAATGGAGATGGTGAGGGGTCTGGAGAACAAGTCTCCTGAGGAGAGGCTGAGGGAGCTGGGGGTGTTCAGCCTGGAGAAGAGGAGCCTGAGGGGAGACCTTCTCCCTCTCTCCAACTCCCTGAAAGGAGGGGGCAGCCAGGGGGGGTCGGTCTCTTCTCCCAAGTCCCAGGTGATGGGACAAGAGGAAATGGCCTCCAGTTGCCCCAGGGGAGGTTCAGGTTGGAGATCAGGAACAATTTGGAGAGGGAAAGGGTTGTTCAGCCTTGGACTGGGCTGCCCAGGGCAGGGGTTGAGGCCCCATCCCTGGAGGGATTCAGAAGCCAGGTTGACCCAGTGCTGAGAGACGTGGGGCAGTGATGGGTTTTATCAGAGTTGGGTCGATGGTTGGACTGGAGGATCTCAAAGGTCCCTTCCAACCTGGACAATTCCACGATTCCATGATATAGTCACAGCCTGACACTGGGGATTTTGCAAAGCAAAACTCATGGGAGATGAACTCTTGCATGGAGCCACCGGAGTTACTCTGAGACCTCTTTGCAGTGATGAATCCTGGTGTTGCTCATCTCCGGTGTCATGGAGGCTGGACACAGAGGAAGGAAGGACTCTGCCCTTCACCGTGTTGGTTTCAAGTTACATGAATGTACATTATGAGCTCCATCTCTGATGTCTGCTCAGCCGGCATTCATGGCCGGACCACAGGCGGCGAAGATGCCTCCGTAGGATGACATACCCTGAAGAGGAGAGGTAGGCGTCTCCAGCAGGTGATTTACAGCATCTCTTTTAGCCATCTTCACCTCTCCAGTGGCTGTACAAGGTGGCTGAAGTTGAATTACATCTCCTATCATGTCTACAGTTACGTTGCATCAGCTCATGGCTTTCAGAGATTAAAGTATTTCTATACCATGGAGAGTCACCCTACCAGCGGCGGCTGTAACGCAATGGGCCCCGTAAGCTACGTAAGAACAGTAAACTCCTTTTACTAGCAAAGAACCTCCAAGCAAGGAAGTTTGGAGATACCAAAAATAGCTCTTACCACAGAGAATTAACCAGTTTGGTCTATAGCTGGTGATGGGAAAAAGCCAGTAACACCACTGGTATTTAATTCCAGTCATTGCCTGTCGGGGGTTGGGGGCAGGGGGAAAACACCAGCAATCACAAGACATTTCATAGAATCATAGAATGGTTAGAGTTGGAAAGGACCTTGAAGATCATCGTGTTCTAACCCCCTGCCCTGGGCAGGGACACCTCCCACCACCCCAGGTTGCTCCAAGCCCCATCCAGCCTGGCCTTGAACCCCTCCAGGGATGGGGCAGCCACAGCTTCTCGGGGCAACCTGGGCCAGGGTCTCACCACCCTCACAGCAAAGAAGTTCTTCCTCATATCCAATCTCAATCTCCCCTCTTCCAGTTTAACACCATTACCATTTGGGGAAATCACCCTTCCAAGGAAGAGGAGCGATGTCACTTCCCCTCTTATTTGTGACCTCCCACTACTCCAACCAGAGACCAAGATAAAGCCAAGGATAAAGCCAAGTTTGGGGTCAGCAATTTCACGGCATGAATGACGTCTGGCAGCCACGCTGCTGCAAGAGTGACCTTCAGTGGGGTTTTTCTCTTCCAGCATCTACCTCAAAATCACATAAAACTCTGGATGAAGAGTCAACCTCCAAAATGAGCTTGCGTCTGTCTGTCTGTCGCGGCAGACAAAACTGGCCTTTTCTTTCCTCTCCAGCAAGAGGAGGAAACCTTCCACAGTCAAGTATATGAAAAATGAACAGCACCGAAAGACATTAAGGCAGAAGCTGATTAACATGGATTTTTACCGCTATTTTTAGGATAATGTTCTTTCTATTGCAGAGCGTTTGCTTTGTGTAACGAACTTACCTTGCAAATGGACATGGTTTCAGCGTGCCGTTCCAAAAGGCAAATAGCAAATGAACATTAATTCTTAATTGACAGGATGCACTGTGGCTTTTATCAGTAAATTTTATTAGGTCTGGGAAATGGAAATGATGATCGCACTTTCAAGAAGAAATCGTCACCCTTCCCCTGCCCTCCAACCCCTGTTACAGACTCTATAGGTCAGCTTTCAAGAATTATCCATCTTTTCACGCCTTTTTGCATCAAAAATTCATCTGGAAATTTGGGAAAATCTACCTACTGTAGAATTTTCAGCCTTTCTTTACAAAACCCTAACAGGAAATTGCATAAAATCAAATTCCCCAGACTCCTGCTAACTAGGTTCCCTCCATCCATTTTTTAAATATTTCTCGTAACTTCTACATTTTTTCTAGATTTGGCTCTGCATTTTCCCACCAAGATCTATATTCAACAAGATGGGAAGCAACAGCTTGTTTTCCCTACACCCTTGAGGAGCTGTTTGGAAATGTTCAGAAATAGGCTGTTCAGAAAGAGGCTCAGCCTCTATGTAATTAAAATCAGAAAGGGGAATATTATGTGCAAAACACAAAATTCCCTTTCAAAGCACTGTGTTATGAAGCTCAAGCCTTTTTCTAGATGAAAAAAAGTTATTGCTACTTTCACGTTGAAGGACTCTGTCTTCAACATTGGAAATCTCAACCCGATGTAGCATGAAATGAACCCAGACAAAACTCCCAGCTTCCTCTGCTCCCGAGTCCTGTGAGCCACCCCCAAAACCAACAAACAAAAAAGAGCAATTTAGGTCACAGAAAGCCATGAGGTTGGAAGGGACCTCTGGAGATCATTTAAACTGGAAGAGGGGAGATTTGGATTGGATATTAGGAAGAAATTCTTTGCTGTGAGGGTGGTGAGGCACTGGAACAGGTTGCCCAGAGAAGCTGTGGCTGCCCCATCCCTGGAGGGGTTCAAGGCCAGGCTGGATGGGGCTTGGAGCCCCCTGGTGTGGTGGGAGGTGTCCCTGCCCAGGGCAGGGGGTTAGAACACGATGATCTTCAAGGTCCTTTCCAACTCTAACCATTCTGTGATTCTATGATCTCAGAGGTTGGAGAACCCCCTGCCAGTGCAGGTCCACCCAGAGCAGGTCCCACAGGAACGTGTCCAGGTGGGGTTGGAATGTCTCCAGAGATGGAGACTCCCCCACCTCTCTGGGCAGCCTCTGCCAGGGCTCTGCCACCCTCCCCGTGAAGAAGTTCCTCCTTGTGTTTAGATGGAACTTCTGATGAAGAAGAAAGAGTCAAGCCTCAAGGAGTCTTCCTCCCACACTCCAAAGTAACCGGCTCATATTCCAGCTGAGAGTGGGCATCTCTGCATGCAATGGAGCCTCTCCACCTGACGGACGCTGCCTTTCAGCGTCTGCCGTGAGGTCTCAGTCAAGCCCTCAGCTGGGGTGATGGGGAGGACAATGCCTGCAAAATACACAGAAGCTTCAACTGCAGCCTTTCCCCATCCATGTTCATAAATAAAACCAGCTGAGCTCGGGCGTTCTGCTGCCAGACACTGTCCTCTCAGCCCAAGGAACTAATCTGCAAATTAAGTTAGTTTACCTTCATTCCACGTCGCAATTTATATAACCCCTTATCTCTGATGGCCCTCGGAAAATCACACAAATCGGGTGTAATAAATAGCAAGTGAGAGGATTTCTGAAAGATTTTATGTCAGAGCTTGGTCCAGGAAGTGACAGAGTAGAAACAGAGAGGTGAGCGCTTTCGGCAATGTGCTTAGAAAATGCACCTTTAATGAAAAAGACAAGATTATATTAGAGTTTTAGCGACTTACAATTTTTTTGGTGTGGATTTACTCCCCACTGTTCTTTCCGCCACACTAGTAACAACAGAAGAGCATCATATGACAACAACAGAGCGGTGAGGAGCAACAAGAGCAAAATTACTAAAATTAATCAAAAGATAAGCCATCTGGTGCCATATTCAATAATCTGGCTAAGACGGGAAAAAACTGGGAAGCCAACTTGCAGAGCGTAACTCGCTTGTTGCGTAGATGAAGCCGTAAATGAGCAGGGTTTAGGGTTTGGAGGGAGGATCAGCCTATCCAGCTCTCGGCATTACCGCCTGCGGGCAACAGCGCCCGCATCCCTCATTCCCAGGTTCTTCTGGGAGACTTTGACTCTCCACCAAAACAGCCCCAAAGCTCCTGACAACTGCCATGCAGTAGCACAGAGGGGAACTGCGGGTGGTGTGGTTTCAGCCAAAAATTACCAAAACCAGACTGACAGATGGTCCTTGCCCCCAAAAAGAGAGGAGAGGAAGAGAAAAGGAGATTGATGAGTTTAGAATCAACTAACCTACTTTAATGAAGTATTAACATTAAAATAAAAAGAAGAAAATAATGAAATAGATATAATATATACAAAACCCTATCGAGCTCCCAGGATGACCTCACCGGCAGGCACTGAGGAGAGTCCCAGACTGGACTCGGCGATGGATGGGAACTGGGTTCCAGCTCTGGAGTCAGGGACACAAGGAACGGGATCAAAGGCAGATGAACAGACAGGGTCCTCCTCGGATATAGGCTACTGAAGAAAAAGAGCTGACCCTTGGATCCCTCAGCTTCTATGGGCCAGATGGGATGGAACACCCTGTTGGTCAGGATTGGGTCCCCTCTCCTGTCCCCTCCTCCCTGCAGGCAGGACCCCTTTTTCCATTTCCAACCCTCCAACGGGTCATATACCAAAACTGGCTGACTTTGGTTGTTACAGCAGTAAGTACAAGCAAGAGCCTCTCTGCACTCTGTTCCCCAGCATGAAGTGCAGGCATCAGTCTGATCACATGAGAATGAGCACTTTTCTTCACAAGATGCTGTTAATTTTGGAGCAGAGTGGCTGGAGCTGCCTGGCAGAAAAGGCCCTGGGGGTGTTGGTGGCCTGTGGGCTGAGCAGGAGCCAGCAGTGTGCCCAGGTGGGCAAGGAGGCCACCAGCATCCTGGCCTGGAGCAGGAGGTGGTGGAGTCCCCATCCCTGGAGGGATGTCAGAGCCGTGGAGATGTGGCACTGCAGGGCAGGCTCTGCTGGCTGAGATCATTGGGTTTTGTGTGTGTGTGGTTGGACTCGGTGATCTCAGAGGTCCTTTCTAGCCATGAAGATTGTGTGACTCTGTGAGATCTGCTCCTGCACCAGCCCCAACTGCTGTAGTTCCTCCTCGACTGCCCTGGGCAGCAGCAGCTCTTCCTCTCCCTACTCGTTCCTCTACCACCTCCACTTGCATCCATCTTGCTTCCCCTTCTAACTCCTGGTTATGGTAATTGCACACTTTGAAGCTAATTAGAAACAAGTAGGATAAGTGGATAATTATTTCCCTGCATCAAGGTGCATGCAGGTTAAATGAGTGAGTGCACTCGGCAGGGAGGTTCTTTAGGTATCTGCTAACTGAAGGAGGATATTGACTCTCTTCACTTGTTTCTGAATGGCTTTGTACCGTTTTATATATATATATAAGGGGGGTGTTCCATTATTAACTCATTTTTATGAAAAAACAGCCAAAATCCTTAAGATAATATAACATTCTAGGAGATTTAGGAGCAGGATGTTATGAGTTTATCAGGAATGGAAGGGTGAAATGTGTCCACAGGGCTTCGAGACCAGCC
This sequence comes from Pedionomus torquatus, assembly GCA_013398155.1. NCBI lineage: Eukaryota > Metazoa > Chordata > Aves > Charadriiformes > Pedionomidae > Pedionomus > Pedionomus torquatus. Next base: position 57,019 of record VZRU01018370.1, on the reverse strand, counting down.
GGCGTGCTGTTGCGGGTAATCCCTGGTTTGGTTTGGGCACTCTCCCGATGGAATAGGTGCTTTTAGAATTGCTCTCCTTAAACAACCCACACTTTCTGCTTTGGAAGGAAGGAATGGAAACAGGCAAGGAAACTTATGTGCCTCTTCATCTGCTTAAACTTTTTAAACTTAGGTTTTAACTGAAGTGGCTGGGTCACTGACATGTTTGTGGGACTGGTTATCAAAACTTTAGCATCATTCACCTGAAAGTTGATATTTTTCTAGTTGCACGAGAGTTTTTCCAGGCTGCTTTTAGTTTTCTGGGAGTCCACGAGCATGGTGATCGTTCCCAGTGTTATCACCTGCAGCACAAATGCCCTGTGCATCTTTTCGGTGCGTTTTAAGAGCTTTATGTTCATCGTGCTTGATGGCCTGTGATGTTTGGGTCCAGGCGTGTGGCACTGCAACAGACGCTGGGTTGACCCTGTGTTTCTATTCTTCACGTGTGCAAAATAGACAGAAGTATCATCTGCTTTGTTATTGGCTTAATAGGACCCGATACCAGAACCCGACTCAACCTGGCGCTGCGTCATGGCTCTCCCCCAGAACCCAGGGTATCGACTCACTCCTCCTGTGGCAGGAAGTTTGGTGGCTTTTCTCACGGACTATCGACTACCTTCATGTCATCTCCAATCCTAATTAGAAACAGAGTCTGTTAATTAAATATTTCCCCGGCGTTTAATTAAATATTTGTCTGCTGCCCGTGAGCAAACTATGAACCTGCTATGAGATAAGATGCTTTTTCTCACCCAGTAAGACAGCGGCTGCTTCTCAACAGGCAACCTTGCAGGATTTGGAACCTCCTGTTTTATGTGTGTATGGAAGATATCTGGATTTTACACAACCGTAGCAGGTGAGGTTGGTGCGCACAGACCAACACTATCTTTTGACTGGGATCAGTCCCTAAGGCTGGAAGGAGACCAGATGGGAGGAGAGCCTGTATTGGCAGTGGTAGGCAGTGACAGTGCCCATCTGAGACCTCTAATTCCTAGAATAATATTACTCACTTTCAATTTGAAGATGAGTAGGTAAAAGCAAGTGTCTCCATCTTTGTCTTCTCACTTGGGATACGCTGCTGTCCTGGTTTGAAGTCAACCAGAACCAGCTTTCTGTTCTGTAATGCATCTTAGCCAGACCTCTTCTAACTCCCTGAAATTGCAGAATCACAGAACTTTCATGGTTGGAAAGGACCTCTGAGATCATTGAGTCCAACCATAAACACACTGAAGAACCCAAAAAAACCCCAAACCCCACAAAATGAATCACCCAACCCTACAATCTCAGCCCCCAGAGCCTGCCCTGCAGTGCCACATCTCCACGGCTCTGACATCCCTCCAGGGATGGGGACTCCACCACCTCCCTGGGCAGGCTGCTCCAGGGCCTGACCACCCTCTCACTCAAGTCATTCTGCCCAAGATCTCCTCTGAGCCTCCCCTGCCCCANCCCGGGCCCTTTCCTGCCAGGCACCTCCAGCCACTCTGCCCCAGCCTGGAGCGTCCATGGGGTTGGTGCGACCCAAGGGCAGGAGCCGGCACTTGGTCTTGTTGAACCCCATCCCATTGGCCTTGGCCTGTGGATCCAACCTGCCCAAGCCCCTAACCTGCCAACCTCTTTCGGTCCAGGCAAAGTCAAGAACAATCATAGAATGGTTAGAGGTGGAAGGGACCTTAGAGATCATCCAGTTCCAATCCATGGGCAGGAACACCTCTCACTAGAGCACCTTGAAAGATGTGGGATGAGGAAAGCTGAGCTCTGCTGGGCATGGAGAGCTGGGAAAAGCAACACAGGAGAGGGGCTTCAGGGTCTCTCCTCTGTGGGTCACTTCAGTCTTTGATAAAGAAGACGACTGTCACCTCCCTCCCCAGTTCCTGTGCCCTCCCCATGTCACAGCTCGTAGAAGGCAACTCAGGCGGTGCCGGCCTGACTGCAGGTCTGGTGTACATTATCCAGCAACCTCCTAGGGAAGACAGGGGTGAGGAAGCTCTCACTTCAGGCACTTCGGTACCGTTCCGGATTGCAAATAAAACACGTTTTCCGTTCTGATCAGGGTGTTACGGATGCGTCTTTATTTCCATGAGTTACTCTGCTTCGGGGCAGGCAGCATCATACTCAGTGTTTTTCACGCTGCTATCCTTTCTTCGCATAAAATAAATACAGTTGTTTTAAGAGAAAAGTAGGTTCATGAAAAATGAGGTATCTGGCAACTAATTAAAGAACAATCTGTATTTTTTTTCTGACTATCCCTCCAGTAATATTTTCTAGGTTTCTGAGGCTAGAGCCCTCCTCTCTTCTGTAAGAATGCCACTATTCCCATCCTCTCACGTTCTGTTTGGTGCTAATCTGCTAATCCAGTTATCTCCTGTGCACCCACTACAGCTTTCTGCTGCCAAAAGAGGGCTGAGAAACCTGGAACCAGAGGCTGGGTCTCGCCCAAGAGCTTGAGCCTCACCCATAGGGCTCACAAGAATTAGGTAACAAGAATATCAAATGGGAAAACGACGGCACGCAGTAAATGTTCTAGAAATTCCAAAGCCATCTGGAAATGAATTAAGAATTTATCAGAAGAAAATGTTCGCTGTGGAGGCATTTGTAACGGCATCTGTAACGCGACTGGCATTTACTCCCATTTTTCCCATTAGCTTGGGTAATGTACAATTCATGAGTCGCACTGGCACCTCGTTATCCAATTAAAATTACTCATTTTTAACAAAGAAATAATGTCAGAAAGGGAATTATTAGGTTAATGATTAATTCTGGCTACTCATATATGAAATAGCTTCGCAATTAATTTGGGGAGGTTTGCATGTTTTAAGCTCCTCAGCGTAATTACAACAGGCTGCATCGCTGGGTCTTACAGCTCTCCTCTCTAATTAATTTGGGAACAGCAGCACAATAGGAATCATCCCTAGGAAACAGGGTTACTTGCTGCCAAAGTAACACATGAAATTCTAGGTTGTTGGTGTGGTTTTTTTTAGGAAAACAAACCAAAACATTGAGGAATAGTTTACTGACACCTTTTCTATAGACAACGAGAAGGGCTTTTCCTCTGTCGTGGGCAGCAGACCTGCCCCCTACTGCCATCGCACAGCTGGAGAGGAGCACATGGTGCTATCAGCAGTTATTTAAATGGCTTGATGTAATAATAATGTCATCATTTAACTTAAGAACCACCCAGCAAATAATTTCTTCAGGCGTTAACCTCTGGAAATTGCATTTTAAGATCAAGACTGAGTTCTTTTAATATATTCAGTGAGACCCTTATGAATCACTTGGAGGGAAAGGTGTCAATAGTTCAGACCAGAGTGTCTGCAGAACTGGTTTTTTTTTTTTTTTCTGCTTTACTTCTCTCATTTTTGTTTAACTCCTTGTTTAAAGCCCCTTTGTCTTTCCTGGTGGTAGGATTTTGTACCCTTGGCCGGGACGAGCTGCAATTCCCACCCCCAACCCACCTTGAACAACCCCCAAGCTTTGCTGTGAAGCCCTGAGCCTGCACCAGGATCCTCCCAACGGGTCCCAGAGGCACGTGATAATGTACAAAAACCTGTTTTCATGGTTCTCAGTGGTCCCTGATGAGCCACAAGTGACCATGAAATATGACTTTGGAGCCAAATCCCTTGGGGACCTGATGAAATTCCTCCTTTGGGTCCAGATTAATAGAATTTGTTGTTTGCATCCCACCTATTTCTACACTTTCTTCAGGAGCCATCTCTTAGCAGCACATCCTCCTCCACTCTCAGTGGGACATTAAGTACAAGGGACAGCCCAGACTTTGTCTCTGGGCTTGGAGGGGAAGGACAAGAAGTGCAGTGCCAGGTCCCTGCCCTTGAGACAGACCAGAGCTCAGCCCTGCTCCACAAAGAGGGGCACCAGTGGAACGTGGACATGGGCCAGCGTTCTCCCAGGCTCACCAGTCACCAACCAGGTGGTGTCACCTGCAGGCTGGGTTACTGATAGTGTGATCTACAGTCACCAATGCCCAAGCACTTTCAAGACCTGAAGATAAAAGACAAGTTTTGGCCCTTTGAAAGGTCCTGTTGCCCATGAGGACCAGACCAGGGTGAGGAAGGAGTTCAATCCTCCTGCAGAGTAGGAGAGCACAACTGCAGCACACTCAGACATCTCAGCAAGCTTTGGTGGAGAAAGTTAGCTGGATGCCTCTATGGCACTGCCAAAACCTGACTGCTATGACTGTACAGTCCCAGTCCTACCAGTCTGGGAGAGTGCCATGGGACAAGGGAGGTGATGCATGGTGAAGCTTCTTGGACCTGTTGGAATGAGTCCAGCGGAGGGTCATGAAGATGCTCGAGGGGCTGGAGCAGCTCTGCTGTGAGGACAGGCTGAGAGAGATGGGGCTGTTCAGCCTGGAGAAGAGAAGCCTTCGCAACCCATCCCAGTCCGATTGGTCTGGGAGGGGTTCACAGTGACTCTGAGGGTGTGATTAAGACATAAACGAGGTCAGATGCCATTGTCTGTACGTTCTTACAATGGCAAACTAGAAATCACTGTTTCCCTGGAGACATCTGAAAACCAGGCAGGAGAGACTTTGGAGGGTGAAGGTCCCCCCGTTGCTGGAGACTGGGTTGGAAACAACAGGCTCTGGTGTCTTCCTCAAATCCACTCTTCAAAGTCTGAAAGGTCAGAGTCAACAGAGTGGCAGAGCTCTCATGCACCTGAGGATAGAGTCAGCCCTCAAGGAGAAGACACGGCAGCTGCCACCTCCACATACACCTGCAGCGTGTGCCACCACACAACTCCTAGAAACTCACGGTGCAGTGGTAAAAAGGGCCACTACTTATAGTAAAAGGTTATTGGGAGGACAGACATCACAGGTGATGCTGGGCACTTCACAGTGCAGCACGAAAGGACTTGCAAGCAGCTTAAGGGGAAATGTAGAGCCCCACATCTCTTTTTAGCCCACTGGGAGAAGGTCCTGTTATTGTGACATTTTTCACCATTACCAAATCACTGGTTGTACAACTCCCGAGTGCTCTAAGCAAATAGGGTACCATCTTTAAGGACTTCATGAACAGCTTTTTTTAGTCTCTAGTTTACGTGTGATGGCACATGTCCACTACTGGTGTGTTCTGCATGGCCTGTTCCAAGAACAGAATCGTAGAATCATGGAATGGTTGGAGTTGGAAGGGACCTCAGAGATCATGGAGTTCCAACCCCCTGCCCTGGGCAGGGACACCTCCCACCACACCAGGTCGCTCCAAGCCCCATCCAGCCTGGCCTTGAACCCCTCCAGGGATGGGGCAGCTACAGCTTCTCTGGGCAACCTGGGCCAGGCTCTCACCACCCTCACACCAATCAATCTCTTCCTGATATCTAATCTAAGTCTCCACTCTTTCAATTTAAACCCCTCACCCTCTTGCTCCAATCCCTGACCAAGAGTCCTTCCCCATCTCTTCTGTAGTCCCTTCAGGTATTAGAAGGGGCTTTAAGGTCTCCCCGGAGCCTTCTCTTCTCCAGGCTGAACAGCCCCAGCTCCCTCAGCCTGTCCTCACAGCAGAGGGGCTCCAGCCCTCTCAGCATCTTGGTGGCCCTCCGCTGGACCCGTTCCACCAGGTCCAAGAAGCTTCATGGTGAATCACCTCCCTTGTCCCATGGCACTCAGTACAACTGGCCAATATGTGCTCTTCTCAGTCTTGTCTGTGAACAGTAAACTGACACTAACTTTATGGAAATAATCTCAGTGGGTTTTAATTTCTCCATTTTACAGTCCGAACATACCCAACGTTTACCTTTAATTTCTCCTCTCTAAGCACTCCTGTCTTCTGCTTGCATTTCACATCAGAAAGATACGAAAAGTAGTAAACTGGGTATGAGCTTCTCCATCTCTTTTTCCCCCATCAGATTTTCGCCTATCTGAAAAGTCACACGATTTCAGTCCCCCAAAGGCTGATGCCACATTCGCTGCAGTGTAGGTCCCCTTAACCAAAGTCACCTGCCATCAGGAAAGTGGCATCCAACCCCAAACCCCTCTCTCTGCACAGACAAGCTGGACACGTCCCATAATCCATCCTATTTCAGCACTAAAGGGGGAAAAAAACCATCCAGTCGTTTTGAGAGGCTGCTTGGCACACATTATCTGCAATTCTTTTTCCTCTAGTGATGACTCCCAACAAAACGCTCGGATGTCGCTCAGGTTTAGCAAACAACCAGTGTTTTCCCGACCGGATAAGCCAACCCAAGGGTGTGAAAACACGCTGTAGCAGCTCCCAGCAGCAATGCATTCTTGAGATGTGTCAGACTACAGCTTTGACTACTCAACAAAATCACATCGAAAATAATCCGAGAGCTAATTATATCAAGCCAAAGGCAGAACGACTACAGTTTACCAGCCCCAGGCTGACGAGAAAGAAGCCTTTCTATTGAGGAATACAATATCCACTGATCCAGCTACGATTTATCTGTACACAAAGTCAAATTTGCAGGGATTTCGGGTGGAGAAACACACAAGGGAAAAGCAAAGATACTTCTGCACACCGTCTGCTGCAGAAGGGGACACCATGTCATGAGCTGCCTGCTCTCTTCAAATGCAGAAATGGTTTGTGGCCTCAAGGGAAAAGGCACATCAGGCTGTGGGTTCTACCCAACAACAGCCATCAGCCAGGAACGGGGAAAGGCTGATGCCAATCAGGGCACTGCCAGAGCTGGAAGGGCCCTCTGGAGATCACCCCGTGATCAGATCACCCCGTGATCAACCCTGTGCTAAAACAGGGTTGCCCAGAGCACATCCCTCAGGGCTGCATCCAGGAGGGGCTGGAAGGTCTCCAGAGAAGGGGACTCCACACCCTCCCTGGGCAGCCTCTGCCAGGGCTCTCACACCCTCACCCCAAAGAAGTTCCTCCTCACATTCCAGTGGAACTTCCCGTGTCCCAGCTTGTGCCCGTTGCCCCTTGTCCAGGAACCCCTGAGAAGAGTCCGGCTCCATCCTCCTTCACCCCACCCTTCAGCTCCTTGGGAGCATGAAGAAGGTCTCCCCTCAGCCTTCTCTTCTCCAGGCTCCAGAGTCCCAGCTCTCTCAGCCTTTCCTCCTCAGGGAGATGCTCCAATCCCTCCAGCATCTTTCTTGCCCTACGCTGGACTCTCTCCAGCAGTTCCCTGTCTCTCTTGAACTGGGGAGCCCAGCACTGGAGGCAGATTCCAGTGGTGGCCTCCCCAGTGCAGAGCACGGGACGTGTCACAGTAGAAGTTGCAAACTGACAGTTATATTTAGAAAAATATAGGCTGATAGCAGTCAGGTACTGCTGATATTTGTGACATCCATCATCCATCCTACCCTTTCAAAGGTGGCTTGGTGATGTAAAGCAGAATTACTTTTCCATTCACTTCACATTTGTGATCACAGCTGTCAAAGCCATGATGTATGAACACTGTCTTTTTTCGGAGAGGCAACCAATTAATTTTATTACACCAGCTGAGAAGTTTGGAGATGGAATTACAAAGCATTTAATGATCAAAGAAAATAGTGAATAATATAAATAGAGATGTCCTCCCATTCCCCATTACCCTATTCACACATCTCCTAATACAACAGTCTCCTGACCTCCCCATGAGTTATGTCCATTTTGATCTGGAAAAGTGTAAATATTACATTTATCATAAGCAGTGACTGAAAGAGCCTTACAGGGCAAGGAGCTGCCTCCACACAAGCAGTGCCAAAAGAGCCTTGCTATCAAAAAGAGGAGACGAGGAGGTGGCACACTAACTCTTCCATCCCATAATTCACATCATTTCTTTTTCTCTATTTAGTATCACAGAATCACAAAAATTTCATGGTTGGAAACGACCTCTAAGATCCAACCGTACACACATTAACACCTCTCTTCCATCCCCCTAACCCCACCACCACCAAAATCAAGCAAACAAACCAAAAAACCCACAAAAAAACCCAAACCCTACAATACAAATGACCCAACCCGACAGTCTCAGCCCCCAGAGCCTGCCCTGCAGTGCCACATCTCCACGGCTCTGACATCCCTCCAGGGATGGGGACTCCACCACCTCCCTGGGCAGGCTGCTCCAGGGCCTGACCACCCTCTCACTCAAGTCATTCTGCCCAAGATCTCCTCTGAGCCTCCCCTGCCCCAACTTCAGACCATTCCCTCTGCTCCTGGCAGCATTCCCTTGGGAGAAGAGGCCAGCACCCACCTCTCTACCCCCTCCTGTCAGGGAGGTGCAGAGGACAAGGAGGTCTCCCCTCAGCCTCCTCTTCTCCAAACTCAACACCCCCACTTCCCTCAGCCTCTCCTCACAGGACTTCTTCTCCAGACCCCTCACCACCTTGGGGGCTCTCCTCTGGACACGCTCCAGCCCCTCCGTGTCCTTCTTGGAGTGAGGGGCCCAGAACTGGACCCAGCCCTGGAGGGGAGGCCTCCCCAGTGCCCAGGACAGAGGCACCATCACCCCCTGCTCCTGCTGCCCACACTGTTCCTGCTCCAGGCCAGGATGCTGGTGGCCTTCTTGGCCAACACAGTAATAATATCACTTGGCAAAACACCTGCAAAAAAATTATAATAACCCAGTCTGTGTATTATTCGAGCTACGTTGTTAGATAGCATCCAGCCTCTTCCCTTCTGCTGGGATGCTGAAGGATGTCAGATGGGACCGTCGGCGAGATGGCAGTTGGACGGAGCCGGGAGACCATCACTTGCTCTTCATAAAGCATAAGAGGGGAGAAGTGGGGGCATCTGATGCTAGCGGAGTCTAACATTGCCAGGATCCCACATGAAATGTGATGAGCAAGTCTGAGGATAGAATTCAATTCCTTTAGAAAAACTGCCTCCCTCAAACAACCGCGTGACTGCAAATAAAACATAATCTAAGCTTGTTATTCCCTGCCACTAATCAGGATTGATTAATATCAATCTTCAAAATTACTACTGGAATGGCACAGACACAGTAAACCAGTGGTGCACTTAGTTTGCTCTGTGAATTATGCATTTTTTCTTTTGGAATTATTTCATTAAGGGAAAAAAGTGACATTTCCTTTGAGGGTCATATTCCTGTGGCAAAACTGCCTTCCCATTTTAAAGCCCATATTTGACGTAAGGGATTGACTCATCCACACTTGCCCATGACATTTGAGTCTAGGGCACCCAGGAGGTATTTGCCTGAAAATACATCAGTTTTCCTATTGCGCTTCTTTCGTTTTAAAAAAAGTTCATCTTTCATGTAGAGGAATTATCTTACCCAACTGCTTCATGGGAAAAAATTAATCAAAGACACATCCAACAATACATCCCCATCTTCCAACACGGTAAAAGATAGTTTTTCCTAAAAATGAGCAGCATGATCTCAAAAGTCATAGAATCCTAGAATGGTTAGAGTTGGAAGGGACCTCAGAGTTCATCCAGTTCCAACCCCCCTGCCCTGGGCAGGGACACCTCCCACCAGCCCAGGTTGCTCCAAGCCCCATCCAGCCTGGCCTTGAACCCCTCCAGGGATTGGGCAGCCACAGCTCCTCTCGGCAACCTCATCCAGTGCCCCACCAACATCACACCAAAGAAGTTCCTTCTAATATCCAATCTAAATCTCCCCTCTTCTAGTTAAAACCATTCCCCCTTGTCCCGTCCCTCCACTCCCTGACCAAGAGTCCCTCCCCATCTCTCCTGTAGCCCCTTCAGATCCTGGAAGGCTGCTCCAAGGTCTCCCCAGAGCCTTCTCTTCTCCAGGCTGAACAGCCCCAGCTCCCTCAGCCTGTCTTCATAAGAGTCCTTTCCAAGACTTTTTTCTTAACAGTGAATTTTCAGAGTCTACCTCAGAAAAGCTGGGAAAGCCCCATGCTGCTGTTTTGCTGGAAAAGTCATGAGTTCTCTTCATATGCAGATGGAGCAGGACCATCAGTTTTAGGATGGGCAGTGGCTTCTGCTCCCTGGAGATCTGCACAGACACGCTGAAATGAAAGCCCATCCCAGGAGGATAAGACGGCAATTTGAGGACTGTGGGAGGGGAAAAGATATGCTCAAGTAAGTTTTATGGAGCTTTCAACCCTCTCATCCATCTTCTTTACAACATCATACACCCATTGCCTTTGGTATTTGATATGTAAGACAGCAAATGGAGCACCTGCAATTGTTTCGTCGCTGCTTCAGGCTTTGATAGGCATCAGAGTAGAAAGGATTCAAAACACTGTTTCATTTTCTATTATATGAAAATCCACTCCGATTTTACACGATAACACGCCAAATATTCTAAATGAGGTTTCTGACGCTCCCTAAGGATTTTAACAGCCAACTGCTATTAAAGCTGAAATTCTTTGCAAATACTCAGCTTGCCAGTGACTTCAGTAGCTGTTCTCAGCGACACAGGGCACGAAAGAACCAAAGCCGTGCTGACCTGGAGCATGCGAGGGCAGAAAGCTCTCCTCCTCTCCTGCCTCTTCCCCCTCCCACTTAGAAGACAAACGAGAGTTTAAAGCTGGTTATGAATTCCTAGCATGGCCACACGTTTATCAGCATCTTCTACAACACAGCCACACATCAGAAATCCACGGATCAGGTGTTGCCCCTCTGCCATGGCCATAGGTTGGGCAACAGAAAGTCTCCTGCCCAAAGGCTTATTGCATTCGTGAAGCCTGTTACTGCTGAAAACAACATTCTGGGGAATTGTCCTCTCATTACCAAGACGTTTCCTTCATTTCCATCTCCCCGGGCTGCAGACTACCCCTTGTTACAGCCATCACTGCTGTGAGAAACTGTCTGGCATTTATTTTGATTATATGTACCGAACAGAATATACAGATTTTTCAAAGTAAGACAAGTTCATGAGATGAAAATTTGAAAATCTTTTCCAAATTTAACTTTTTATGATAGAAACATAGAATGGTTCGAGTTGGAAGGGACCTCAGAGATCATGGGGTTCCAACCCCCCTGCCCTGGGCAGGGACACCTCCCACCAG
>VZRU01018370.1:6835-32568 GCA_013398155.1 Pedionomus torquatus | reverse complement strand
TAATAGTCAACTTAAATCTACCCTTCTCCAACTTAAGTCCATTGCCCCTTGTCCTGTCCCTGCAGGCTTTTGTGAGCAGACCCTCCTCAGCCTTCTTGTAGCCCCTTTAGGTACTGAAAGGCTGTTCTAAGGCCTCCTCAGAGCCTCTTCTTCTCCAGGCTGAACAGCCCCAGCTCCCTCAGCCTGTCCTCACAGCAGAGGGGCTCCAATCCCCTGATCATCTTGGTGGCCCTCCTCTGGACCCGCTCCATCAGGTCCATGTCCTTCCTCTCCTGAGGGCTCCAGCCCTGCACCCAGTGCTCCAGGTGGGGTCTCACCAGAGCAGAGCAAAGCGGCAGAATCCCCTCTCTGGATCCCCGGTAGCTCCACCAGCATTAAACCAACCCGCAGCCCCCGTGGCTCCTGCCCAACAACTATAAAACTATCATCGTTTATGTTTTTGCTGGAGCCAAAAAGACGTGACAGGCTTTGATATCAACTCATGTTTGATACCTGCGAGCAGGGATGCTATAAAAACAGAGAACAAAGCAAACTGTGCTTTTTGTGCAGAGCGAATCTGACAACAATAAATTCGTGTTTGGGATCTCTCGGCAGTGGCTGCAATCACAGAAGCGTGTGAAAATCAAGAAGGGCTATAAAAGCGCAGGGGAAAATGCAGGGGGAAAAATTCAAAGCAAAAAAAAGGACTCCGGAGTGGTTCAAGAGACTCGTCAAACAGAATGTGGGATCCAGTCAGATACTGACCAGCTGGGAAGGGGAGAATGTGTCTTATCAAGGGGGAAATGGGCCAGGAGGGTAGGAGAGCCACATCCCGGCACCGTCCCAGCACTGGGAGGTTTGGGTGGATGAACCCTCAGCCTTTCTGACATGGGGCTGGAAACAGCGACGCACCTGCTGAGGCGTTTTCACATCCGAGGATGACAAGTTCAGCCAGCTGAGCCTGCTTCCCAGGCACCTTCTGTCCTCAACTCTGACTCCCATCCCACAAATGCTCCAGCTCCCACACTCCTCTAAGGCTGAGCTCAACCACAAAGCTCTGGCATCCTACTGAGCTCCCAGCACAAACCCTTCGCCACTTCACCGCCGTTTGATCTTAGCTCCCTAGATTTTCTCCTCGTCTTCTGCTATAAGCTGTCAGGAACATGGTCCTCTCCCAAGGACTTTCATAAATACACAAAGCTCTCTATTTACTGGAGTAACTCTACGTGACTTTTTGGCAGTGCTCAAACTCCTCCTGTAAGAGCACTTGGTTTCACAAGTGTTATTTTGATGCTTACACACCAGGGATGTCATTTCGAGAGAGCTTCACCTGGGGCATCTCTTCAAGGAAATCGTATTTTGCTCTAAGTGGCTCCACGCCCAACGGTGCCACCAGCGCTGCAGCTCAATGGCCTGGCAGCCAGAAACCCTTCAGATTGCGGTGAATTCCCAAAGGCTGCCTTCTTCCCCACTGATACCCTGACACAAATACATTTATTTATTTTTTGCCTTGACCATGAAAGAAAATTTTTCAGAAGACAAGCTGTGACCTGGGCATGTAGATGAATTTAATCAATCATTACTGCTGCCCTCTCCTACAGGTAAGGCAAGGAGAGAGGAACGTGAGAGCCCAACAAACCCCAGAAATAAAGACAATTCTATTTCTTATAGAATCATAGAATGGTTAGAGTAGGAAGGGACCTTCAAGATCACCCAGTTCCAACCCCCTGCCCTGGGCAGGGACACCTCCCACCACCCCAGGTTGCTCCAAGCCCCATCCAGCCTGGCCTTAAACCCCTCCAGGGATGGGGCAGCCACAGCTTCTCGGGGAAACCTCTTCCAGGGTGTCACCACCCTCACAGCAAAGTTCTTCCTAAGATCCACTGGATTTTCCCTTGTTTACATCTCTGCATTTAGTTTTCTGTACAGCTGGCTTCAAGTGTCTGCAGTTCAACTCAAGTCCCATCAAAACATCAGTTTAGGGTGCCCAGGACGTGTCATAGGAAAGCAGAAGACAGCTTTATGGTGGCACCTGCACTTTATGGTGTTCTGAGAGGCTGCAGACTACCCTGGAAAACCAAAGAACTGGCAAGATCTTTGTTACACAGTCAAGCCTCTTCACGCGCCTTTTTCCTCTGGCTAATTAAAAATGCCACTCTATTTAAATCTCATTTCCTTCGACTGGGCATCAGGCAGAGGCTGAAAAGAGGAGAGCTTCATCAAACCCATTTCAGATTCTGATTACTTTGAAGTTCAGAAGCAAAGGTTCTTGCAAATACCGTCAGAGGAGCGAATCCAGTTGTCGAGAGTCTGTCTGGATGGTTTTTATTGCAGTCTAAAGACAAATAAAAGCACTCCCGTTCTGAGCATATTCAGAGGGAAGATGCAATTCATTAACTGCAATGAGTTTTTCAGACGTACAATGCTGAGAACTTCTTTGGTTGCTTTTTGCTCTTTTTTTTTTTCTTTTTAATTAAAAAGACTATCTGCCATTTTTTCGATCTATTTGGTATCCCAGTACTTCTAAATACTGGCACTTAAATAATATTAAATCCATCTTTGCCAGAAACTCTTAGAGCAGATAAACACAACTAAATTACAGCCTTCTCTCCAGAATCCCAAACTTGAGTAAACTGTGGTCATTATAGACCCCATCTAAGGTATCACACCAACCCCATGGACGCTCCAGGCTGGGACAGAGTGGCTGGAGCTGCCTGGCAGAAAAGGCCCTGGGGGTGTTGGTGGCCTGTGGGCTGAGCAGGAGCCAGCAGTGTGCCCAGGTGGGCAAGGAGGCCACCAGCATCCTGGCCTGGAGCAGGAACAGCGTGGCCAGCAGGAGCAGGGGGTGATGGTGCCTCTGTCCTGGGCACTGGGGAGGCCCCACTTCAAGGGCTGTGGCCACTTTTGGGCCCCTTCCCACAAAAAAAAATGACATGAAGGGGCTGGATTGGTTCCAGAGAAGGGCAATGGAGCTGGTGAGGGGTCTGGAGAACAAGTCTCCTGAGGAGAGGCTGAGGGAGCTGGGGGTGTTCAGCCTGGAGAAGAGGAGCCTGAGGGGAGACCTTCTCCCTCTCTCCAACTCCCTGAAAGGAGGGGGCAGCCAGGGGGGGTCGGTCTCTTCTCCCAAGTCCCAGGTGATGGGACAAGAGGAAATGGCCTCCAGTTGCCCCAGGGGAGGTTCAGGTTGGAGATGAGGAGCAGTTTTGAGAGAGAAAGGGTTGTTCAGCCTTGGACTGGGCTGCCCAGGGCAGGGGTTGAGGCCCCATCCCTGGAGGGATTTCAAACTCGAGTTGACCCAGGGCTTAGAGAGACTACTTCGATTGCTGGACTGATGATCTTAAAGGTCCCTTCCAAACTGGACAATCCTATGACCGTATGATTCTAGCACAACACACTGGGAGATGTTTTCTATTTTCTTGCCCAAGGTGACTGAGTTGCCATTTGCAAGTGGATTTCTAGTTAGAGGATTTACAGAAGAGAGGTTTCAGCTGGTTTTGCACTGAGTATCTGCAGATGAAAAAGGCCACTTATTTTAATGAGACAGTATACAGTCACCAAAAATACAGCAGCATTTTTCAGCTCCTATTGAGAATTTTGCTTCTTCTATAGCATTAATCAGTATTTTGAATTGACACATCACGGCATCAACACAAAGCCATGGCAGACCAAAGCTTGCTAATATACAGCTCTAGCTGCTCTAAGCAGTCCTTTCTTAACTTTAAATGTTTTCCCACAATGTGAAAACAAAAATCCCAGTTCTAACAACATCCATGGAACTGAAACACCGAGCAGCTCTGCTATGGAAGGGCACAGGCAATCACAGCACGGCAAACGTATCAAGAACAAATACGGAGCTTTGAACACTAAATTATGAACGCGTTTCTTTTTATCAACACAGAAACTGCCTGCAAAACATCCACGACTGGAGGGCTGCTTCACGCTCCCCTAGACATGAGTTTCATCCCTGAAAGCAGACGGAGGGAATGAAGCCTTCACATGCAAAGACACGTCCATCCTTAAAAACCTTACAGGAACCTCCCTGACCACAGACTGCAGCACCAGGGCGACTACAGGAACCACAGAATGGTTCGAGGTGGAAGGGACCTAAAAGATCATCCAGTTCCAGCCCCCTGCCCTGGGCAGGGACACCTCCCACCACACCAGGTTGCTCCAAGCCCCATCCAGCCTGGCCTTGAACCCCTCCAGGGATGGGGCAGCCACAGCTTCTCGGGGCAACCTGGGCCAGGCTCTCACCACCCTCACAGCAAAGTTCTCCCTAATATCCAATCTCAACCTCCCCTCTTCCAATTTAAAACTGTTCCCCCTCGTCCTATCACTACATGATACATCACTACCCTGACCAAGAGTCCCTCCCCATCTCTCCTGGAGCCCCTTCAGATCCTGGAAGGCTGCTCCAAGGTCTCCCTGGAGCCTTCTCTTCTCCAGGCTGAACAGCCCCAGCTCCCTCAGCCTGTCCTCACAGCAGAGGGGCTCCAGCCCTCGCAGCATCTTGCTGTCCCTCCGCTGGACCCGTTCCACCAGGTCCATGTCCTTTCTGTGCTGAGGACTCCAGAGCTGGACACAGGACTCCAGGTGGGTGGGTCACATGAGTGCAGAAGGTGTGCTCCAAAACCCAACTTCTGTGGTGGCTACTCGTGTGTTTCAGAGACCGCTTCCTGGCAAGAGACCCCACCGTGATACAGAGCGGTACCGTCTCTTCATGTTGAACAGCTTTTTAAAAAAAGAAAACCGCACGGGCATTAAAACACTATAGAGAATACAGCCCACGCGAGGCAGCTGCAAAGCTGGAGCCCAAACGCTTCTGGGCTGGAGCCCTGATATCCCAGGAGGAACAGCTGGGGGATGTCATTATCTTCAACGCACTTCCAAGCGCCTTCTTCGTGAACACCTTCTCCCTTATGTCTGCTGCAGGGGAGAGGGATGCTTTCCTCTTGGTGCTCTCTGTTGGATAAACTATGGCCCCACTGCTATCAGCCGCTGAGAATTTACCAAAGCTTGAAAGGAAGAAGAAAAGAGAAAAACTTTGCAGCTGCTCTTACCTGTTCATTTACGCTGGTTCAAAGAACTCAGTGTTGGGGACTTTATACCCTGTGAACAGGAGATGACAGATAACTGGCATGCTGCTGGCTCAGCTGATTATTTTGGGGAATGCTGAGAAACTGGGCTACGGTGTCAGCCCCCAAAACAAGCATGGTAATGTATAAGGACACCAACCCTGCTCAAAGGAAATTGCAATTCCTAAAGGTAAATCAGCAGGAAAAAAAAAAAGCCTACTAGCAAAGTCAGCAATGTAGTAGACAGACGTGTCTTCTTCTCTCTCTGTTTTGTTTTTTCCATGCATTAAACGTAACCTCAAACACTATGCAATACAGCACATGGGTACCCATCTGCTACACCAACATCTCTCACTGTGAAAGCACCCACGCCACAGACAACGAGAGTGGAGACAGCTTCCAGAAAGAGCCACCTACTCCACATCAGCACCTTCCCGCAACGTCGTCAGTCACAACAAACTCCACGGTCCCTCCCCATTTCCCACAAAAGCCGCTCTCCATCCTCTCCCGCTAATCCCATATGTGCTGCCTGCTCTTCTCCCCCGATTCCCCACTGTCCCCTCTCCTGCTACCCAAAGCTCTGCTCCTCCAGGGATGTCCGCAAACACAACGGGAAGGTGCCCTCCACTGATCCAACTCTGCTCCACGGGTGTCCTGCCGTATTCTGAGCCGCGCCATCCTGCTTTGGGGTGGAGCAGAGCCAGCTTTCCAGTGAAAGAGGCTCCTGTTCATATTTGTGGCACCCAGAATCAGCGGACTTGGTTGTACACCCCATGGAGGGGTTGCCCCTCTGGGGGCAGATGACCCAAACTGAGCAGCAATAGGGTGTTCTCCATCCCATCTGCCCCTTGCCCAGCATAAACGCTGAGGGATCAAAAGGGTCAGGTTGGCTCTTCTTCAATGGCTTGCTTGCTTTGATAACTGACCCACCAGGAAGACCCTGACAGTTTGTTTACCTTGATCCCCATCAGAGTATTCTGGAATCTAGATCCCAGTCACTGAGACCAGGCGGGAACTTCCCTAGTGCCTGCTGAAGACATCTCCCTGGGAGCCTGATATGGGTTTGTATATACTTGCATACTTGTATCCATTTAATTTTTTTCCTTTTTTATTTTATTATTACTGTATCACATGGAAATAGTTTGAGTTTTTTTCTTATATGCATCTCTTTATCTTCTGCCTCCCCTTGGAGTGAGAGGTGGGGAAGAACATCTCTGTCACCTTGTCAGTGGCCAACTCAGCCCAAGCCAACACATGCAATAGCTAAAAAAACATGAAAAATAAGGAAACAATAAGTAGCATTATAATTAGGGAGTATTTAAGAGAATATTTTTAGTTTCAGTGTTCCCACATGTTTCTTTGCTGCACAGGCACCAAAAGCTGTATTTCCAGCTGAGCTGGATTTTCAGACTGAACTTGGATCTGCTCCTGGTCTTTGTTTTCCTTGCTGTAAAACATGATAGGACAACAAACAGTGATGCTTTGTCAACAAAAGAACTTTGGGCACCCTTTATGTCCTCTTGAACTGTCTATGGAGATCTACCTAACCGTGTGGAGAATAAATCTTACTGCTCATGCTGTGCTGCCGGCTAATTCTGCGCTGCCCCAGGAAGGAGAACATCCTTTGCAAAGGCACCAAGTGCCTCAGTTCTAGTCTTAAGGAGAATTCTGTGAGCCAGGGGAAGGAAGAAGACAAACTTCCTGCTAAGTAGTGTTCCAGGGAAGCAGGAAAGTAGGTTTCCAAGTGAATTTCAAGCTAATTGTCTGTGGAGACAACCTGCTATCCTGCAGACATCCAGATAAATAGGGCTGTTCTCATCCAGAAGCTGAGTTACAAAGTTTTATGCACAACCAGAATTCTACTGGGGATTTTTAGTCTGGTTTTTTCCATGTTGTTTTTTTTTTTTTTTCTGGACATCCCATAGAATCCTAGAATGGTTGGAGTTGGAAGGGACCTCAAAGATCCAGTTCCAACCCCCCTGCCCTGGGCAGGGACACCTCCCACCACACCAGGTTGCTCCAAGCCCCATCCAGCCTGGCCTTGAACCCCTCCAGGAATGGGGCAGCCACAGCTTCTCGGGGCAACCTGGGACAGGGTCTCACCATCCTCACACCAAAGAAGTTCTTCTTAATATCTAATCTACATCTCCCCTCTTTCAGTTTAAAACTATCACCCCTTGTCCTGTCCCTCCACTCCCTGACCAAGAGTCCCTCCCCATTTCTCCTGTAGCCTCTTCAGATCCTGGAAGGCTGCTCCAAGGTCTCCCCGGAGCCTTCTCTTCTCCAGGCTGAACAGCCCCAGCTCCCTCAGCCTGTCCTCACAGCAGAGGGGCTCCAGCCCTCTCAGCATCTTGGTGGCCTCCGCTGGACCCATTCCAACAGTTCTATGTCCTTTCTCTGTTGAGGACTCCAGAACTGGACACAGCACAGTACAGTAAAAAATTTCCCAAGCCAGAGAAGACCAGGTGATAGATCACCCACCGTGCCTGGGTCTGTGTGCGTGCCCAGAGGCGGGGAATAAATGGGTATATCCTTGGAGAGAGTAATTTAAACACTCCATTGTGCTGCCTCTATTTTTCTCTGACCTTTACAGTTTTTGCCAGTTAATGTGAGGAAGTGAAGTTGGATTATTCCTCCAAGGCAAAGACAGCAAAGAAAACGATGTTGAGGACCACAGCAGGAGGTTTTTGTCCCTCTTCTTGTTCAGTAGAGGAGCATCTTCAGTATGGCATCTCCAGAGGTACTAGCATAGAGCAGGGTGGTCCCGATGGTGACAGGTGTAACTCCACTGAAACTGGCAGCTTTGCATCAAGACGTTTTTGTGGGAAGTTCTTTTATTCAAATTTTGTCCCCAACAGAATGTAATTTTAGATGCTAAAACTATGTCCCAAATAAATACGGCATTTTTGGTGCATGAGCAATTCCCTCCTTTCACAAGCTCTCAAAAACTGCCTGCAAAAATACTACTTAACTCTGCTCATCAGATTATTATTTAAGAGGAATGAGAACTACTGCACAATATTAACAGCAGGAAAATTCCCACTTACTAAGATCTTTTGTTTTATCAAATGAAGACTTACAAAGTTTTCTACACAACCAGAATTCTACGGGGGGGTTTCAGTCTGTTTTGTTCTGTGGGGTTTTTTTAAGGACATCTCATAGAATCATAGAATGGTTAGAGTTGGGAGACCTCAGAGATCATCCAGTTCCGACCCCCTGCCCTGGGCAGGGACACCTCCCACCANNNGCAGAGCAGAGGGGCAGAATCACCTCCCGTGACCTGTTGCCCACGCTTCCCTTGATGCATCCCAGGATGGGGTTGGGTTTCTCTCATATAGGTCCATCGATCCCCCGTGTTACTACTAAACAAAATCACATTTGAGTTTTAATGCATTTTTACTTCCTTCAGACTCTTGCTGTAACACGCTAGGAAATCCTGCGTGCTTGGCAATGAGCAAGACAAAATCCTTTCTTGGTGTCCAGGAAAGATTGCTAATTAAAGGGGTCTAAATATTGAGCTGGGTCGAGACCAGGTACATCTATCTCTTGCCCAGCCTCCTCTACCATTCCTGGCCTCTGGCACTGATGCTCTACCTGCCGACGGAGAACAAAGGGCAGCAGCAACGCGGGCTCCCGTTTGCCCTGGTGCTAACGGGCAAGCAGGGCAGAGGTTTCAGGGTCACTGGTGTTCAGCCCGTTATTGACCTACACAGCTCGCCGTGAGTTAGGGGGAGAAAGTTAGCCAGCCAGAGCAGAGGTAACCAAAACCAAGGAAACCCAGCATATTTTATCTATTTGGATCACATAGGCATGTGATCCAAGGATAAATAACAGTGTTATTTGGGAGTGATGTGACAACACAGCATTTATCACTATTTTAGGTCACTCAACCAGCTCCCTCAAAGAAGCGACAGTAGGAATTTGAGACGTACAGGTAAACAAGTGTATTTGGAGAACACCACTGTCCCAGGGGATCAGAGACATCCCTTTAGCTGTGAGGTAATTGATCCATGATGAGCGGAGTTTTCTTTCCCTTATTCTAATACACCTCATTTAATTCTTTGTTGGATTCGGGGAGAAAAGTCTGTGATTGTGCTTTAAATTGCGAGTTTTGCATTTAGGCACTCGAGAGCTCTGGATAATGAACGCTGACGGAGGAAAAAATGTAGCTGCTGGTTTGGATTTAGCTGCGTGTGTAATGGAAGTCGATCTGTAAACAGCAGCACTTTAGGAAGCCGTGCCTGTGACACACTGGGAGCATCAGACTCAACAGTCTGCACCGGAGAAAAAAACAACATTTTTTTTTTTTCTGTAATATTTAGAAATGCAAATCAAAAGCTTCAGAGTAACCTCCTCTTCATCTAACCTCCACCCCTCCAAAAGAAACCCAATCTGATGCCAAAACCTTGCAAATATCTTAAGTATGTTGCAAGTTATCTTAAGATGAGACCACACGTCATAAGATGTGGCCGCACCTTCCTCGGAGCTTCTGAGCATCCAAGGAT
This sequence comes from Pedionomus torquatus, assembly GCA_013398155.1. Classification (NCBI taxonomy): domain Eukaryota; kingdom Metazoa; phylum Chordata; class Aves; order Charadriiformes; family Pedionomidae; genus Pedionomus; species Pedionomus torquatus. The sequence goes on along the minus strand of VZRU01018370.1, from coordinate 23,009 downwards.
TTGGGTCACTCCTTCTTCCAAGGCCCTGGTTAGACCACAGCCCGCTTTTACTTACAACTGTAATAATATTTTAAAAACATTATAATAATTCTCTCGGGGAGGGCTTTCAAAGACCCAGGCTGTCTCATCAAAGAGGTCATAAAGAACCAGAAAGAGTCAGATTAGAAAAATTAAAATTTAAAGACTTCTAAAGTATTTTTAAAAGACAAAGTCCTCCCTACAGTGACTTAGCCCTTTATGTTTGCAACCTCCTACAGAGCCAGCACCAGCTGAGGAGCCCGTCTAGTGAGTAATGACACTAAAAACCTTTTAATTTACAAATAAAGCGAGAGTGCATGCGCAAACGAGTGACGGCAAGAGATGTCAACACAGCGGAGACATCGTTACAGCCCAAGGGCACCACCGAGCTTTACACACACAACCATAACGCACCCTTCAGTCGGTCTTTGCTGCAACTTCATTTTTCAAAAGATAAATACTTAACATCCTCATAATGAAGTACTGGCAGGCGCATCGGAAAACATTTCTGACATTCGGGAGCTAATGGAAATCTTATCTCCTGAAAATTGGGAAGCCCTGACTTAAAGTGTTTCTCTAAATGAAAGCTGGATGATGTCCCCCGACACACGCTCGCCGTCTCCAGCACTGGGTGTCTAGTCTCATTTCAATCATCAATTCTTCATTTCTCCTGAAATAAACCTTGTGATGATCAAAGTTATCAGCTGACTTACTGGAATATTTATCAGCATTCACCTTTTTCAAGCTTTATGACATTTATTTATCATTTAGCCAAAAGAACACACAGATGTCTGAAGCTGTTTCTTAGCAGCAGCATCAACAACTTCAGTCAATAATCTGCCCTAAATTGACGTGCACACCTCGGGGACCACCTCAGGTCCAGCTGAAACACCTCCCCGGAGTCAGGCTGTGGCCACGTGTGCCACCGCACTTGGAAGGACACAGAGCTGATTACAGTCACAACTGCTATTCACTTGTGCAATAACAACAGAGAAAATACCTAGAAGTCACTTGCTGGCACTGGAACTGAGATTCTGTGCCCACCAGCTGCTGGCAAAAGAAGGTGCATAATTATCCTAATTTTACAACACGGGACCAGACTATAACAACTCCACCAACAAACGCAGACACATCTTTATTGAAGAAAGATCTCTCTGAGGATGGTTACAGTAGTGACCTTTGCTACTGCCCCCGATTTAACCAGGAAAAAGGGATTCAGTAAAACTAAGTGCCAAGCAGCAATCTGGAAGTTTACTCAAGAGAGGAGATTCAGTACGTGAAAAAGCAAGAAAGACCAAAACTGAGAGTAAAAACCACTGTCAGAACCATCTCCTGTTGGGGTCACTCATACAAACAGGTTGAAAATGGGCCCGGGAACAGTGAGGGTGGATCAGCACCCGCTTCCCATTTGCCCCCACGTTCCCCTCGGTTGACTCGGGGAAAGGAGATAAAGCATCTCACAGAAGAGCAGCCCGACCACGGTCTGAAGCCGCCTGGAGGTCTCTGGGGCTGGGGCTGTCCCCATCGAGCCAAGCGTGACTTGTGGAATATGCAGGTTTGCTACATCCCGTGGGATTACCCCAAAGCATTTGCTGGTCTTTTGGATTATTCTGAAGTATATCCTGCAGCACTGGCCAACTGAGCATACTGGAGCCCAAGACTTACCTGCAGTAAACAGCACTAGTAAAAGGGCAAGGCTTGTGCAGGTGAAAATAGAGTACACCAGTCAAGTTCTTCAGAATTATGGAGAACAGCACGTTCTTTACCACAGAAGATCTAGTTATCTTTTCCCTTTTTCTCATTTCTGCCCATTTGTTCTCTCTCTTTCTCTCTCCTTTTGACACAAAATGAGCCATTTAAAAAAAAAAAAAAAAAAAGATTAGGTCTTTCTAAAAGGCTTTCTTCTGAACAGGGACTCCCATGCCTTACTCTTTTGCTACCACTTGTCTTTGCGTTGCTCTATCCTGTCTGTACCCTTCTAACTTCACCCCTACACAACTATTCATCATCTACAAAACCTCCGCTTAAGATGTCACTGTAAACTCTTACCCTCGAGATCAAGGAAGACCGTGGTACCATTAGTCAGCCCAATTATCTGAATTTAAATGAAAATATATTTATGCTGTACATAGCAAGGTGATTTTTCTCCTCTACTTATTGTGCAACCCAGGCCTTTGCCCAGAACGTTCGTAAGAGAAACCAGATTACAGGAAACACGCTGAAGACTTCGGGCAGGGGATCCCTGCCATCCGAGGGGCTTTTTCCTGATTTTGTTTAGTCAGTTTAGGGGCAAACCAGTGATCTGTCCTGAAAAAAAAATACAGACGCTATATTTTTGAGTTTCCCTTGACGACTTACAAGGGTCAATTAGCTCTTGTAAGCAACAGCTGTATCTACCATGAGATTGAGGAGAAATCGTAAAGGAAGGTACGGCATTAGCTCCTCCGCAAGAAGTAGCATCAACTACTCAATGGAGGAGGTTCCCTACATGAACAAAATGAGCGAAAGCATCTGGTGAAACACTTCTTTTGTATCTTCTTCCCGCTCCCAGTGGCTAAATCCAATCCTATAACCCACGCTCTAAAGAGTTTAACTGAGAAAGCGGAACGTCCAACAGAGGCTGCAGCTCCCAAGAAGAGCTGAGGGACCCTTACTTCCCAGAGCAAGCCCAAGTCCTTCAGCATCAAACTTCAAGAGTGATCTTACTTTTGACGGTCGCCGTTCGGGTGCAGTTGTAGAGGATGGCCAACTCCCCAAAGACTTTGCCAGGTCCCATGGTGCACAGCTTCACGCCTTCTTTTGTCACTTCAACCTTCCCATCTGCGAGACAAAGAAAAGACCGTTTTAAAAGGGAAATTAAGCTTGGTTAGACTTCGGTTTTAAAAAGTATTCAATTATATGGTGAATAAAAACACCAGAGCTTTGCAACCTGCAAAGCAACTGAATCTATTACGAAGGACAGCACAGCCTCAGAAAGTGGAGTATCCGCACAGACAGGACAGACTCACCACTACGCTGAGCTCCACGTGAGCTTTGCTTTATGTATTACACTTCCAAGTGAAATTTTCTCCCATTTTGTGTTAAAAGAGGAAAAGGTTTAGGTCTTTTAACACTGCACATGAAAACCACTGAGTAATTTTACTCATTTTCACTGAGAAACTAACCCCCAAGAACACTCATCCACGAATAACACAGCTATTATCAAAAGGAAAATGACTTTGATCCATGGCGATTATTTAATTCCCAATTTACCGGACCTTCCCCCTTTGAACACTTCATCTTACCAGGGCAGTTCTACTTTATCTGCTTACCAGCGCTGTGCCAAGAGGGCACCTGAGAGGGATTTGAAGGCAAAGGCTGAATGGAAAGAAGGCAGCTCAGGGCCCACCTGGGGCTTTCGAAGGACATATGAGGAGCCGGGAGAAGGGAAGGAACTGAGGATGGCTCCACCACCTTGTGCACACACAAGTAATGCCACAACGAGAAGCAGAGTAGACACACACGGGCAATCACAGCATTTGTGAAGAAGGTTGGAAGGGACCTCGACATCATCTACTCCAACCACATTGGTCCAACCAGAGCAGGCTGGACAGGAACACATCCAGGTGGATTCTGAATGTCTCCAGAGATGGGGACTCCACCACACCTCTGGGCAGCCTCTTCCAGAGCTCTGGCACCCACAAAGGAAAGAAGTTTTTCCTCAAGGTCAGATGGAGTTTCCTGTGTTTCAGTTTGTGCCCCTTGCCTTGTCACTGGGCACCACTGAAAAAAGACTGCCCCATCCTCTTGACACCTGCCCTTTCCATATTGATAGGTGTTCATGAGATCTCCTCTCAGTCTTCTCCAGACTAAAACGACCCAGGACTCTCAGAGCCTTTCTTCATAAGACAGATACCTCCAGTCCCTTGATCATCTTCACAGCCCTCTGCTGGACTCTCCAGCAGTTCCCTGTCCTTCTTGAACTGCGGAGCCCAGAACTGGACCCAGTGCTCCAGATGTGGTCTCCCCAGGGCAGAGCAGATGGGGAGGATGACTTCCCTCCACCTGCTGGCCACACTCTTTTGAATGCACCCCAGGAGACCATCCGTCTTCCTGGCCATATGGGCACATATCCTGCCAACCACCCTGCCCATGGCTGGGGGGCTGGAACTCGATCTTTAAGGTCCCTTCCAACTGTAACCATTCTATGATTCTATGATTACTGGCTCAAGGTCAACTTGTTGTCCACCAGGACTCCCAGGCCCCTCTCTGCAACCTGTACCTACATCTATTTACACATGTATCGTGTGTAGATCTACACGGCTACACCAATGATACCCTCCAAAGCAAGAATGACTCCAGCCTAGCTGCGCTACTCTACAAAAACTACATACGGACAAGAGAAAGCAAACTTTGAAGACCCTGAAACAAGTTTAGCCACCGTGTCCCTAAATGGACACATAACAAGGGAACTCAAGTTGAGCAGAAAACTTCCAACATTTCCATGGGAGAACAAAGAGAGAGGGTAGGGTGTGTAGAGGGGAACGCAAGAAGGCTTTGCATTCAGGCAGGGAGAATTTTACAGGGCGCCTTTAAAGGGCACAAAGTATTTTGGAAGGAGATGGCTCTTAACACCGCTAAGATCTATTGCTGATTAAAACAAATTAAAATTAAGGGAAAAAAAAACAAACCACCAAACCTTGCTATTTATGAAACAAAAAGCTACTGTTGGATAAATAAGATGATCTAATGGCTACCTTGCCCGCGGGAGTATAAAGATTGCAGTAGTTTATTCTGTAATACAAGAGTAGAGAAAGTTTGGGGAGGGGTTATTAAAATGGCTTTATCCCAAGCTATTACTAATAAGCAAGTGCATATATATATNTGTATATGAAAAAAATATTTTTATATATATATGTAATGCTGCTATGAATTTACTACCAGAAAGCAAGTAGATATTTCAATATTAAGAGCAAGTCTGTACAACTCTCACCTGTAAAGCAGTAAGTGCACTTATGATAATTACTTATATAAGTACACGTCCATATGCACACACTTATATATAAGGAGAAGATGTCATTTCCTTTGTATCCTGTGTTTATATTAATCTAATCTGAAGCCCCAAAATATAGATTTGTCTCAAGAATGAGCCAAATCAACCTTTCATAGTGCCTCACACGCTTTAGTGTCTCCTAAATGGTTTTGAAGAATACAGTTCTTTTTTCTTTTTTGACTAGAACTGAGTTTCAGCAGAGCAGAAATGGGATTCATTCTCCAAAAATCTCCGCAAGAAAAATCCATACAGGGAATTGGTTTACCTCACTTGTAGCTCCTGGAGTTGTAACCGGATCCAGAGAAAAGACAGGCCAATCCGAGCAGGAACGTACAAAGAGATCCCATTATTCAAAAGCATTTTGAGATCTAGCCCACTGCTCAAGATGTCACCTGTTGTTTCCCAAGGCAACCCACGCTGATCATTCACCTTTGTAAGAAAGCTACGTGTGTTCCCATATCTCATTCACTTTCTTCTAAGGACTTAGAAATAAGAAGCTGGGTTCTGATCCTTCTGGCTCAGTGGGGATTTTGGGGGGTGAAGCATTTCTCAACGTACCACAAAAAATTAAGTGGTTCGCTCACGATCACGCATGATCACAAGTCAACTTTTCATCGTCTCCAAGTGCTCTCCAAGGGTTGAGAGGAAGAGGACGTGAAAATCCCCAAGAGGGAGTGACGATGCCAGAAAGGACCAGCTTGGGGCTGGGAAGAGCTCCCTGCAGTAAGACACAGAAATATCAGCTCAGCTCCATCAATTTACAGCCTGCTTTTCGCAGCCAGAAAATTGAGCTCTCACTGCCCTACCTTGGTGACAAAGCCCCTGCCCGACCATGGCAAAGGACTTTGAGATGGAAAGCACAATATTGAGCAGATTATTTTTGCTACAGTCTTCACGACCCTTTTACTGCATCAGCCATTCCCCTGGTACGTAAGAAACATTATCAGTGATGAAATTAAAATACTAATTTAAAAAGCACAGAGAAGGCTTCCTAGCAAAATACATGGGTACAGCAAGGATCCATCAGAAGAGGGTCTACAAAAACTAAGCCAGAGCAAAACCTAATTTCACTTACAGGAGAGGGGGTCAGCTTCCCCAGGTAGGAGTTCCTTAGCTTTGTATGTAGTTATCTCACCCACTGCCACCTCTGAGTTTCCAGCGGCGGCTGCAGAGTTGAGCAGAAAACCAGACGCTTCAGGAAACCCCTCCAAAACCCAAAAAACACCAAGTCCTCAAATTCAATAGATTCTATTTCACAGCAAACCCCAAAAGCCACGAAGCACAAGACTGCAGTCAGAACCTCTCATGGCTCAAGATGATGCAGGGTTTGGATATAGGTCAGAAAAAGAGGGAACAACACTTGTTTTGATTAATTCAAGAAGGATTTTCTATATGAAAACTCTCCTGCTCCTATTTGGTGGCAGTTACCAATAACTACTTCTAACTGCTTAGCAATTTAAAAGTGCTTTGCATATTAAAAACCCCAAGAATTGTTTAAAAGCTCTTTTAACATTTGCCTTCAAGCTAGTTTTATTCCTAATAAGTTGCTTGAAGTATAGATTGCAGAGAGGACACACAGGACAGCGGGTATAATTTTTTTCCTAGAAAACCTGTTTTTTCCAGACTACGCTGTGACACACTGCACGGACCTGCTTTATGTCAAAACAAACCTAAAATTTGGGTTTTTTTGAAAGCTAACAAATCTGAATTTCATATCCAGTGATTTCAAAGCATTTTATAGCAGTTCTGCTAATAAAAGTGGTGGTTTGGTTCCAGCACCTCTTCCTTATTTGCAAACCTGAATACAGAGTTACCATGTGCAGCGAAAATGTCTATTATAAAATTTCTCCAGTTTCTACTCGAAACAATCAGAAGGAAGGCAAGAATGCAACGTTTTTTTCAAAGAAGCCTCCCCAACTTTGTTTGGACATGAAAGTGACCTCCGTTCCTGCAAAGCATTGACAGATTCCCCCTCTCTGAACCGAGAGGAAAGGGAGATCTGCAGGAACACCAGATCTCCCAGAATGCGTTTCACATTCCCAACTTGTGGCTGAGTTGCAGCTCTCCGTTAGTCTGAAGAGACCTTCTGGGTTAAAACGTGTCCCCACCGCTCTTCCTGGCGTTTAACGAGGTGCTGGGAGGTGGTTCTCACCGAGTTCCCTCCTTGCTCTCAAGCTTCATGACCTCTGGACAGTGAGACGAAGTCTCTAAGAGACCTTTAGGAACAAACGGACTGGTTTGAGAGGTGGTCCAAGCACAAGAAGCCACCTGAGTAACCTCAGCCTTGGTCCACCACCCCCAGCTCAAAGGCTGAGGGTGCTTCATGGTGCCAAGCTTTACGGTGCCAAGCTCTGCTTCTCCCTCTCCCATTTGCCAAGCTCAGCGATGCTCCTGATGCCAGCGCCAAGCAGCTGCCTGGTCCTCCTCAAGCAGCTGTATTCTTCTACCAAGCCACAAAACACTCCACAGGAGACTTCTTCAGACAAACTCAGTTGCTGTAGGACAAAATATCTCTTTTATTTCTTAGTACATAAGAATCATAGAATCCTCCAGGCTGGAAAGAACCTCCAAAGGCCATCCAGTCCCCTCTCCCCGCAGTCGCAGGGACACCCCCAACCAGCCCAGGTTGCCCAGGGCCTCATCCAGCCTCACCCTGAAGATCTCCAGGGAAGGGGCCTCAACCACTTCCCTGGGCAACCTGGTCCAGTGTTCCACCACCCTCAGAGGAAAGACATTCCTCCTAATATCCAACCTAAATCTTCTCTTCTCTAACTTAAGTCCATTGCCCCCCGTCCTGTCCCAGCAGCCCTTTGTGAACAGCCCCTCCCCAGCCTTCCTGGAGCCCCTTTAGATACTGAAAGGCTGCTCTAAGGTCTCCCCAGACCTAATAAGAGAAAGATTGCATGGGACAGCAGCCCGAGGAAGGCTGGAATTGAAAAGCAAAGGTATTGGAGCATCATCAAGAGCAGAGATACAGGTAAGGCTGCTTCTCTTTCACTATGGCTTCATAAGAAATGTGATGTTTAATTACAATTTAATGTATCAGAGAGAGTCTCCCGTTTTCCTCTTGTGTAATTAAGCAACCCGGAACATTAAACACCTAACAATAAATTCTCCAGACCATGAGCCAAAATCACCTCTTGTGGAAATAAAGGGTCTAACACAACTATAACCAGAAGGACTTTTCCCCTTTTCTTCTCCCAGCTGGCACTCCACAGACGGCAATTTCCCACGCAGGAAATAAACCGCTTGCTTTGATGTATCAACCAGATAAAGAAAACAAAAGAAGTGCAATCCAATACTGGTCAATCAGCAGAGATAAATTGGCAACATCTTTTGACATCTCCATAAGATAAATACTAAATAATGCAAGTGAGGTCCCACTCGAGACAAGAAGAAAAGGTTGGAAAATGCTGCGCTTCTGCCAAAATATTGAGCATTACTGAATTCATCATCGATATTTAATGAGCTGAGTTTTGCAGAGCTTTAGCTTGCATCCAAACGACGCATCTTTATGGCAGCTGTAAGAAACTATTCCATATTGATGGAGGGCAACACAAGTTATTTTTCATTTAGACAGAGCATAAAATTAAAATAAATCCCTCTGTGTCTTAGCCAGCATGGAGGACTCACCGAGAGGACAGGCTGGCAGCTCTGTTTGGTGGCTACACTTTGGTGTCCCCTGAGATCCCTACTGTTCTCCATTCCCACAAGGACAGAATATGCCCCCAAAGCATCTGACTGATGAGTCCCCTCATAACTGGTCCTGTGAGCAGTGGACACAGCAGTGGGACGGGCCTTTGCCATATTCCCATCGGTCTTTTCCAGGCATACTTTCAGCAACACAAGTTTTACGAATCAAATCTCCAGCTGAAAGGCTGCCACGTCGTCCAGGCTTTCTCCCAATGAAGGTGATCAGCACGAGGATACAGAACAGAACAAAACCTCCAAAAGCCCAAGTCATGTCCCAACAGAAACAGCTGCCAGAAATCAGTTAAGTCATGCGTAACTCCCGATACGTCGGGTTTGGCAGACACTCAGAAGTCTCAGTTCCATGGGAGGTTCTTTAGTTCTTCTTTCAGGCTCTGTTGTTTGAATCACGTCCCACCTTTGGAACAAGAAATTTTTATGCTGGAAATTTTCTACCCATATTCCTAATAAGGATTGCCCTACGAGGGCAAGTGTAGGGTCCTGCACCTGGGGAGGAAGAATGCCAGGCACCAAGAGAGGTTCAGGGTGGACCTGTTGGAAAGCACCTGGGGGTCCTGGTAGCCAGGAAACTCTCCAGGAGCCAGCAATGTGCCCAGGTGGCCAAGAGGCCAAGGGAATCCTGGGCTGTGCAGGGAAGAGNGTTCCCAGGGACAGAACAGGGAACAATGGGCACAAGATGGAACGTGGGAAGTTCCATTTGAATATGAGCAGGAACTTCTTTGTGGTGAGGGGGTGAGAGCCCTGGCAGAGGCTGCCCAGGGAGGGTGTGGAGTCCCCTTCTCTGGAGACCTTCCAGCCCCTCCTGGATGCAGCCCTGAGGGATGTGCTCTGGGCAACCCTGCTTTAGCAGGGGGGTTGGACGGGCTGATCTCCAGAGGGCCCTTCCAGCTCTGACAGTTCTGTGAAATAGTCTAATGCTGTTCATAGCATTTAGTCTGACAATTCATTGCTCTTACAAGGTTTTGTAACGCTTCCCCAGGATGCAAAGTTAAATATGGGTCTTTATAAGCATAGAAAAGGAAAAATACAGATGGTTGAAGCATGTACCACCAAGGCAGGATCAGTTGTGCAGAAACTGCCTGCACTTGTCCTGTACAATAACACCAGCAAAGTGCACAGAGCGGTTGTGTTTTGACGAGGACACTCAGTGCTTTGTCACCCCGAGTCCATCCAACCACACATTAAACAACATCTTTGGCTCAAGTGCATCCATGTTCCTCAAATAAATCGAACCGTAAACTAAATTGCACTAATGTGACTCTCTCAATTAGTAGCAGAATTTTGTCTCCCAATAATTAAATGGTCATCTTCACTTTCTGGGCGCAGAAGAAAACCGATTAAGTTCACTTTAGGAATTCATCGGCCTGCGTGGAATTTATATCATGGGCAAAAACTCCTGCTGTGCATTACCCTCTCTCCCTTCCTCCTGCCAGCTTAGAGGCACTGCTGAGAAGCCACTTGCTATTTCAAGTCAAAGCCTTCCGTGATTCACAAGCCCAAACCAGACCCTTCGTTCCGTGATTTTAAAGACAGGTGAGTATCCAAGATGATATCTAAGAATCCAAAGTGCATTTCTATACAGCACGAGGGTTCAATAACTTATCACTTTCTTCCCTCTTCCAGCAAAGTCTTTAATGTCAGGAACGCAGCAGACATTTCCAGCTTCTATTCCTTTATTTCTCCTCCTGGGTATAAACAGGAGACATTTGGAAAGCCTGCTCCTTATTTTCAATTGTATATCCCAGCAGTGCCATTGAGATACAGACAGGGATAATCAGTTTTATCTTCATTCACGTTACTGTTCCCATGTCAGCCCATGAGCACGGGGCAACTCTTAAGCCCCAGTACATTTCTCCTTCACCCAAACTTGAGTAAGTTTTGACGGAAGAACTGTAGTAAGGGAGAGAGAAAAAAAAAAAAAGAAAAAAAAAAATGCACATCTTTCCCAATTTTAAATCATGTTCCAAAACATGGCAACATTGCAAATTGTTGGAAGTGTTTTGAATACGACGAAAAATGTCGTTTTTTCCTGAGGCACCTTCCTGGAAAAGACTAAGCAGCTTCTGACGACATTTTCCAGAACAATTTCATTTTAAGCTGGCATCTGCAACAGAACTTTAAAGCTCAAGCTTCACAATTTTGCAAATGACAGGGAACTGAAAGCAAGGCTCGCTGATGCTCAGCACTCAGCCAGGTTTGAGATTAGGAACACTGTGGAGTCTCATCTCTAACATATTTACAAAAAGCCCTCAAGAAAGCTTTTACCTCTTCTTGCTTGTCAGATAAAATCTAATGAGGAAGGTAAACGAAGCAAGACATGGAGCGTTAGGACTCTCAACCCTGCTGGTACAACTGGGGAAACTGCAAGAAGTCCCTTCCTACGCTCCAGTAAATATCTTTTGCACTGGAATGAACGTATAAAAACGTCCTCAGAGAGACAATCCTGACAGACCACTGAGTGGAGAAGAGGGAGCTACTGGGCTCACAAAATAACAAAATAATATGGGGCTAGGAAGGGACCTCTGGAGATCATCTCCTCCAACCCCCTGCCAGAGCAGGTCCACCCACAGCAGATCCCACAGGAACGTGTCCAGGCAGGGACATGTCCCCAGAGAAGGAGACTCCCCCACCTCTCTGGGCAGCCTCTGCCAGGGCTCTGCCACCCTCCCAGGGAAGAAGTTCCTCCTCGTGTATTTAGACAGAACTTTGTATGCACCCTGCCCAGATAACCTTGCTCGGTAGAAGTGCCAAGTGCCTTGCCAATCCAGTGCCAAGGTTTCTCTGGGGGAGCTAAGCAGACAGGACAGACCACCAGCCCTTCCAACATCAGCATAAATCCACACAGAGATGGCCACAAGACAGATGTCCAAAAGCCTGTAAGCACCTACCACCCCATGTGGCCTCACCTCGCCTGGCTGAGAGCCGCTGGCAACGTGGGGGCAGTTTTGTCGTCCCTTTTTGAAAATGACATCCTATGGCTATTTTTTAGCCTCTGCCTTTAAGAAAGGGTTTTGAAACTGGGCTCGAAACTGTGACTCAACGTCTACAATCTCAGCAGCCTGAAGCAGGGAATAACGGTAACATTTCTCGGATTTCAATCAAGACTCACTCTAGAGAAAGGATAACTGGAGATAAAGGCAGATTTGGCACCCAAGTTGAGAAACAGAGAATGGAAATACCGGAGCTGATGGTCAAAAATCTGTAACAGCAGCCTAGGGGCAGAGAGAAGCTTGGAGGATTGAGAGCATCTGAAAACAAGATAAAGAAACTTCCTTTAAAGGTAAGAATTAAAACCTAGATGAGAGGAAGGCAGGAAAGTGAAGGTAAGCATGAAGAGCCACGAGTACCCAGCAGAGCGGGAAGCAGGTACACAGAGCAACGAGACACAGAAGGGGCAAGGCAGGGAGAAAAGAATCCACGAAAAGACTAGTCAGGCTGGCTGGTGGAAGAGAATCTGAGAAGCAATCAAAGCTGTCTTGAAAGTCAGCACATCTTGGACACCACCACAATGGTGCAATACATTGCAATACATTGCAGCAATACAGCCTGGGGACACGCACAGCTGAAGGAGCAAACAAGGGTGCTGGGGACAGAAAAGTCCAACAGTGAGAGGACAAGAGGGAATGGGCACAAACTTGACCAGAAGAAGCTCCATCTCAACATGAGGAGGATCTTCTTCCCTGGGAGGGTGGCAGAGCCCTGGCAGAGGCTGCCCAGAGAGGTGGGGGAGTCTCCATCTCTGGAGACATTCAAACCCCACCTGGACACGTTCCTGTGGGACCTGCTCTGGGTGGACCTGCTTTGGCAGGGGGTTGGAGATGATCTCCAAGGTCCCTTCCCACCCCATAGCATTCTGGGATCCTGTGAAAAGTCATACTGGAGACTGCCTGACAGAACGAACCATCCACCCACGGCAAAGCAGGATTTCACCTTCAGAGAAGGAAACAGGATGGACTGATGCTGCTGCTTTAACACTTTGGATTTAGTCCACTTTTGGATTTAGTCCACTTTTTTTTATCCACTTTTGGATATGGTTAACCTTCTTTAACATCCCCGTGTGGAGCAAAGCCCTTTAAAGCCCACCGCTAACATCACCCCGGAAAGCAGAAGCAAACAGTTACTGTCTGGTTTGCTACTGAGTTAACCCAGGAGAAATACTCTGTGCAAAGAAGTTAATTCTCAACTATTTTCTGTTGTGACCTTCACAAGTTAAAATCTGCAACCAAAGCTGATTAAATGGGTATCTTCGACTTCCAGCCAGGTGGGGTTCTTTCTGGGAGGATCTAAAAGTTGAGGGTTCATTGCTGTTACAGTGATTTTTATTATTGTAAGGATTTTGTTAGTGGTGGAACCTACAGGACCTGGTCCCAAGTGCAGAGGCACATCCTTAAACACCATATAAAACATTCAAAAATATACACACACATATATATCCTCTCTTTCCAAGCTTAAATTCCAAGATCCTAACAACTCTAATATATACGTCCAGGGGGATGGACAGGTGACCTCCACAAGTCCCTTCTAACCTCAGTTATTCTTTGACTCTATAAATTGCTTCTGATGTAAGGTTTGTTTCCACGTGAAGGTCAGATTTTGCATCGAATGAGTTTGTTCACCGTGAGGCTGTAAGACCATGTCAAAATCTCCGAGATGGTTAAAAGAGCTGCTAGAGAAACCTCTGCAAATAGGGTGTGAGTTGGCAAACAGAGATAAAAAGGACTCCAGGAGATTGCTAGCCATCGAGCAGACGGAGAGTACGAAAAAATGCGACACCAGATAGGAGACGTTTGCCTGGGACAGGTTTGTTACAGCCAGCACAGACAAAGTAAGGAGCAGCACGGGTGTGCCCAAGGCCATGTGCCTCTTCCCTTGGCCAAAAAAGCAGACACTTTTTGTCTGGGACAGGGCTGTTCAAGACGAGCATGACTTTCTTGTCCCCGCTGCACCGCTGCCGGCTTCTCTGCCTCACGTCTGGCTGAATCACTGAGGATGCTCACGAGCCACCGGAGTGGGGGGCACGGAGCGACACGCAGGGTCCAAGCAGGATTCCACGGGACAGACTACTCATGGAACGACAACAACAGCAGCCCATGTTCACTGCCTGACTACAGCAACCTTCCTACCCAAAGGATCGGCTGAGGGATTACAAAACCCCTTCCTGCTTCAGCTTGGGATCATTTGGGAAAGCCTTGCTTCGCACAAATCTGTTTATCCCCGCTCCCAAAGCCCACGACTGCTCAGGCTGACAGATGGGGTCCAGCACAAGAAGACTCATTGCTCCAGCTGTGGAGAAGCATCTCCACGGCCCCAGCTGGCTGGATTTCAGGGGCAAGAGCCACGTGGAGCAATGCACCAAGGCACAGCTGCAAGGCGCCAAGGCAGGCAGGGAGAGGAGGTGGGGCCACAGAGATATGTGTAGCATATGCATACATACTATACATCCTCTAGTATATATACTCTATATATAGTATGTACACTATATATCCACCCACTGCACCAACAGCTCTCTGCTGCACAGCACCACTACACAAGCAACTTCGACGTAATAGGGTCTGTAGCTGCTGAGTCAACACTTTCTCAATTTTCCAGTGGACAGCTGAGTGTGCCAAGAAAAATCTCAGTTGTGATTTACGTGCTGGGGGACTGCTCCATTTGACTTTCCCAGTCTCAAGAAACTCACGGAATGCTATGGGGTTGGAAGGGACCTCTGGAGATCATCTCCTCCAAGCCCCTGCCAGAGCAGGTCCACCCACAGCAGGTCCCACAGGAACGTGTCCAGGAGGGGTTGGAATGTCTCCAGAGATGGAGACTCCCCCACCTCTCTGGGCAGCCTCTGCCAGGGCCCTGCCACCCTCAAACTAAGAAGTTCCTCCTCATGTTGAGATGGAATTTCTGATGTTCCAGTTTGTGCCCGTTCCCTCTTGTCCTTTCCCTGGGCACCACTGAAAAAAGCCTGGCCCCATCCTCCTGACACCCACCCTGAAGTCTTTATAGGTGTTGATCAGATCCCCCCTCAGTCTTCTCCAGACTAAAAAGACCCAGGTCCCTCAGCTTCTCATTAGAGAGATGTTCTAGTGCCCTCATCATCTTTGTAGCCCTCTGCTGTCCAGGTGCAATTCAACAGAAGATGTTTTCCTGCAGCCAGTGGGAGATGCACTCAAGTAATGTTGGCAGTTCATCCTCATACAGTGACCCCACTGCTTCTGAAACCTATATATATTTTTTTTAAAAGGCGATCTAAGAGAATAGATGAGTATTGGATTTGTCCTAGATAAAATACTGAAAAGCTCAAATAACTTTTTGAGAAACATTGGGTTTGCTTTTCTAATCTGACTCAGTCTTACCTTGACAAAGAATATGATTCAATCTCAAAAGCAAACCAACCCAACAACCTCAAATACAAATTGCTTTTCCCCCAAGTACGTGATTCTGGGGAAGGCCTCGAGTCTACCCTGCAAAGCCGCAATGTTTGTCACAAATCCTGATTTTGCCTAAAAGGCTCTTAACCTGGAACTGTAAATTCAATGCCACAACCGCAAACCAACCCCTTTTGGGGTATTTAGAGTCACTTGTGAGCACAACCCACCCACAGGCTGACGGATCGAACGTACAGGACTCTGCTGCGATGGGAGGTTTGCAAGAAACAGACTGCGCTTAGAAAATAAATTCAGTCTCCGAGTCATTTCTTACCCTGACTCACCGCCAACACGTGGCGTGAGAGCTCATCACCAGCCATGCCCTTGGGGGCAGGTGCTTTCACATCAGGGTAGTCAGAGATCCCCTCAGAGAAATCCACCCTTGGCTGTTCCTAGATGGAATCCTGCCGCTTCCAGCTGCGCACTCGGTCTTTAGTAAATGGGCCACAGCAGCCCCTCGGGCAACCCCAGGCGAGGGTGGGACATGTGAACAGGCTCCAGCCGTCCTTTGAAACTCTGATAAACAAAAAGCAGCCTTTCAAAATAGGAAGAAACCGCTTTGATGGGTTTTAAGGAGGGAAGGAAAGGAGAAAGCAGGTCTGTAACGTGGCAGCTGGGCTGGGAGCTGGATGAAGGAGAGGGGTGGGAAGTGAGGAGCCCAAGTGCCCCCAGCAGGTACAAGCACCTCTGGTCCACAGCAGCCTCCACACTGCACAGACTCAGCTCTCCAATAAAAATAAAGCAACAGGCAAGAAACTTTACTCTCATCTTCAGGGTTTCCATGACAACACTTTGGTTACTGACATATTTCTAATGCTGAGAAACCCTGCTTTAGGTTCTTTTCCCCAGGCCTTCTAAGACACTTAGTTTAACTTCATCTCTCTTAAAACACTGAAATGTTTTCTGTTGAATACACTGAGCAAAGACACATTTTGTTCACCTGCCCTGAACAGTTATTAGATTACCTTATCCACATTTATTTTATAGTTATAATCCT
>VZRU01018368.1:204629-251503 GCA_013398155.1 Pedionomus torquatus | reverse complement strand
AGCCCAGGATATGGCTGGCTTTCTGGGCTGCGAGCACACATCGTTGCCATGATGATGCAAATATCATGACTCTTTTGCTCTCCCCTAGCTGGTTGCTTACACTCCTCAGGAACTCAACCAGTTTTGAGGTCTTTTTCCCTTTGAGATGTAACTATTATTAATCACAGGGTTCACAGGCAGGGGCTCTGCCAGAGGCAGGGGAGAAGCACCAGGCCTCCCTCGCTTGCTGCCTTGGCTGACACCATACAGCGCCAGCTCCCGGCCCTGCCACATNCTAGCTCCCGGCCCTGCCACATTGGCAACATCTCCTGTCGCCACATGCTGAGGGTCCACAGCAGGGCAGCCAGCTAACACAGAATCACCAAATTTTCATGGCTGGAAGGAGCCTCTGAGATCATTGAGTCCAACTATATGCACACACAAAAAAACCCACCCCAAGACCAAAAATCCCACAACCCTCCTCATACAAAAAACCAAAACCCACAAAACAAATCACCCAACCCAACAATCTTGACCACTTGAGTATACCTGGAGAGGACACACCTACATGTTTCTAAATGCCTCCAGGCACGGTGACTCCACCACCTCCCAGGGTGGGCCCTTCCAGTGCACAGCCACCCTCTCAGTAAAGTAATTCTTCCTAATATCCAGTCTAAACCTCCCAGACCTCACCAGTGCCGAGTACAGAGGCACCACCGACACCAGAACAGCACCCCGGAGGGGTTACCCATTACCGGATGGAAAACCACGATGGCCAGCATGATGGCCAGCACTGATGGATGGCCAGCACTGAACTATTCTTTGAGTTTTATTAATGTATCTAAAAAGATGGCTAGAGTATCCTGCAAATGATACTACTAATGCCCATAAGGTACAAAAATTAAACAAAACCGTCTCCACACCCCCAAAGCAAAAAAACCCCAACAACCTTAGAAGTATAATAGTAACTTTTTATTATTATTTTTTTTTCCCGTAGAAAGCTTCCTTAGTAATAAAATTGAAGGTATGTTGAGAGCAGCCCTGAGGAGAAGGACTAGGGGGTGTTGGAAGTTCAAAATAGCCCAGCAATGTGCATCTGCAGCCCAGAAGGCCAACCCCATCCTGGGCTACATCAGAAGAAGCATGGCCAATAGGTCCAGGGCGGTGATTCTCCCTCTGCTCTGATGAGACGCTCCTGGAAGTACTATGTTCAGTTCTGGGGTGCCCAATGTAAGGACATGGACCTGTTGGAGTGAGTCCAGGGGAGGGCTGTGAAGACGATCAGAGGGCTGGAGCACCTTTCCTATGAAGACAGGCCAAGAAAATTGGATTGTTCAGTCTGGAGAGGGCTCTGGAGAGTCTTCTGGTGCCTAACGGGCCTACAGACGGGGAGGGACTCTTTGTCAGGGAGTGTAGTGGTAGGATGAGGGGTGAATTTTAAACTGAAAGAGGGGAGATTTAGATTCAATATTAGGAAGAAATTCCTTACTGTGAGGGTGGTGAGACATGGAAACAGGTTGCTCAGAGAAACTGTGGCTGCCCCATCCCTGGAAGTGTTCAAGGCCAGTTTGGATGGGCCTTTGAGCAACCTGCTCTAGTGGGAGGTGTTGGAACTCTATGATCTTTAAGGTCTCTTCCAACACAAACCATTCTATGATTCTATGTGGAACTTTTTCTGCAATTGTACTGTTCTGTTTTGTCACCAAGTGTTTTCAACACTCCTTTAAATGATTTTTTTTTAACAATAAATCCAGTTGTAGGACTAAGTCTGGAATTGATTTATTTTTTAAACTAAACAGAGCAACAGGTAATTCTTAATCATCATGCATACCTTACTTTTTTTTTTTTTATAAAATTATTTCAGGCTATTGAGGTGAAAATACCGAATTAATTTAGTTATTTCTTTTCCTCACAAAGTATTGCAGTTATAAATGCCTGGAATGCCAATGAGAATGGCACAGCTAGTGCCAGGAGCAGTACCAAGTATGCTTCATGGCACACAGTCTGGATGTTCTGCATATGCTGGTAGGTACTCTGCTGTTGCTGGACAGGTAACATAATGTAAACAATATAACTATATAATCAGCTGTGAAGACAATTGTAGTAAAGTTTTGTTTCATGCTTTTTTTCTTCAGTAGAAATACCTTAGTGTGAAGTTCCCAGTGATAATAATCCCTTTCCAGATAAAATACATAGTGTTCAACAATAATCATAATTACACTTGGCAGTAGAGTTTATGATACTACAGACTTGACAGACATGTTCCTGTTTAATAAGATAAAATTAATCAAAATATGTTGGCAGTTCACGTTCAGATTCCTGCTGTGATCTTGAAATGGTGTTTCTTCTTTAGGTTTGCTGTATCTTATTAAACATGTTAGCGCTATAATTCTGTGTGGAGATAACAGAACCTTAAAAACCAGTTGTGAAACATCAGAGACTAGGTTTTTGATTGACTTTGTTCCATACTGCATATGACTAGAAAAGTGTAATGCAGGCATGTAACTTCCCAGCTTCACATCCCAAAGAACTGGGATCTCCAGAATGGTTGATGCACATTTTGCAACATGTTTCTTCTGGCATGGGATCCTAAATCTGACATTAATGTTCCTTTAGAGTGACAGGTGGGCTAGTAAATGTGAGACTAAATCTTTTTTTTTGGTAGATATGTATGGGATGTGCTGGTTTTGAAAAATTACAGGTTGTTTTTAAAAAAGGAATTATTAAATACTCTAAATATTTTTATAATGTTGTTAATAGATAGTGATAGGATTAAAATAGGATTGCATTAAAAATTGATGATATTTTTTGCAAGTTAAACATGAATTGTCAACCATGACAGATGTGTGCATTTATTCTACAGGATGGAGAAGTAGATACTGAAAAACTGCAGAGACATCTAACACATACTGGAATCAGCAGAACCTGTTATTGTAAGGTACTAAGTGTTCTGCTGTGACAGCCAGTCAGGTATAGCTCAATGTTGAAAAGAGGTTACCACCACTGCCTTGCCTTCTTAGGTGCAGAGTTGAGAAGACTGGATTTTTATGCCTAAGCTGTCACCCTTCAAAATTAAATGGTGATGTTAAAAAGGCTACTGCATAATAGTAGTTAATGTATCTCTTGGTTTCATAGTAGACAGAATAATAAAAAAAAAACCAACAAGGGTATTTTTAGTATGAGGCTATTTTAATGTTCTCTGTTTCTTTATAAAATTGGATTTTAAAAAACAAGTTGACTGTCATTGCTGAAACTATTTACTAAAAATAATACCAATTACAAACTACTGATTATTTTTTTTAAATTACCCTTTCAGCATTTAGATTAGAAACTTGCAGAGTTATGATATCCATGTGTGATACATCCTTGTACATAGCAGGACTTCTGTGGAATCTTGGTATTAATTTGAACCTGTTGGGGATTATGAGAAATTAAATTTTTAATTCTCTGAACTGATAGCTTTTAATAGTGGTTTTGTTTGAGCATTCATAGTGGGATGTAGATACTGGTTATGGAGGTGTATTAATTCCAGCTGCTAAAATAACTATTTTATTTGATTTGCATGTCTTGCACTTTGTAATTTTATGGAGCGGCTTCATTCATGTTAAGCTTATCACCAGCAGTATGATCATTAGTAATTAGAGCTTTTGTTAAACTTGTACAACTTCTCAAAAGGAAACTGAAGTTGAAGGTATGGTCATCATTCCTGGTGGTGTGTTTAACAATGCATGCAACTGGAATGAAATCATCAAATTTTCTGTAAAAATAATTTATCTGAATATTAACATATAATTCAAGTCGCATCTTAATATTGAAAGCATAATTCTTTAGAAAACCAGTGAATATCAACTATTCTAGTGCAGGTCATTACTGTAAGTAATTCTGTGTTTTAGTGGTGTAGCTGCTTTCTTGCTGTGGGAAGTGATTGCTGGATCACCACAGCAGATTGTGGAAGTTATCAGTAGAATGTAGGCAGCAAGATGTGAACTGTTCAGCTGACTTAATAATTTTGGGACATGCTCTACGAAATGAGGTTGAGGAATCAGTTTTGTTGCTTAAAAATCCAAAAGCAGAAACAACCTTCACTATCTCTTAATAGAATTTTATGAATGCTTTTCATCTAGTAGAAAAGTTATTTCTAATATTTAAACTTGTGGGTCCCTCCCTCTGTCAGGACAGAAGCAGGTCATTTATTTTCACTGATGATGAGTGTAATCATACCTGTCACACTTGCAAAATCTCCAAACGCTGACTTGCCTGTTACTTCCTCCTCTAGTTCTTGCAATGCACTGGGGCATTCCGAGTGCTCAACTACTGGAGGAAAAGAGGGTCACCAACCACCCAGAGTTCACATTTAGAGGAACTGCTGTGAAGGGAAACTATTGTAGGGCTTTTAAACTTCCTGCCTGATAAGGCATGTGCTTCGAATGAATACTTAGATTTTTAAGTGCACATTCACAGCAATGAATGCTTTTTTTATTTTACTGTATTTAGAAGCGTGGCTTTTTTTCATCTGTACATGTGTAATTCCTGACAAGTAAACCTCCGTGTTAAACTCTAGAGCTTAATGAAAAGGAAAAGTTTTATGGTTTTACATAATGGGCTGTGTCTTATAAAAGGGCTTACACAAGTAAGACATCTGATACCCTAAATGCTGTATGTGCTTCTTTCATTAGTAGTAGCAAAGTGTGTCAGATGGCACAATCTGAAAAATTCTGCTGGTTTGGAGAAACTAGATCTGTGGACTTCATTTAAAAAATGTTCTAGATAAAACTTTCTGCTGCTCCAGCTTGTTGCAATGCACTGATGGTTTTGTAACGCAAGCTCAGGTAATACTATTTGAATACTGCTGGAATCACCTTCAACTGATTATACTTTTTAATCCCACTTAAGGCTTTTACCCAGGGAGATCTGTGAGTATGGTGGTTAGTTTTTTTCTTTTTGTTTTCTTTTTTGGTTCTGCTTGGGGGTTTTGTTTGCTTCAATGGATAGTGGTTATCAAATCTATTCCCTAGATTTTGTAACTAGAAGTTATCTTAGATTTTTGAGCTCCTCAGTGAAATTAGGGTGAATAGACATGGATATAACTTCCAGTTCTACTTGAGGGATGTAGATATGATATCTCCATATGATACATGGAGATTTTTGCGTGCACAGGATTTTCTGAAAACGTCTAATTTTGTGTATCTATTCTGTGTGCTTTAAGCCACTGAGTGGTGTCCTGTGTAACCCCATGCTCTTAGATTTCTTCCCATGGTGGTGTGACTATACTAAATATAATTAAATTCTTTTTTTCCTCAGTATTTTTGATACAGGGATGTATTCAACTTTTTGGGGTCCCTGCTAATGGTGTTTACATTATAGTGACTAAATTAATAAAATCGTAGAATGGTTAGAGTCGGAAGGGACTTTAAAGATCATCAAGTTCCAACCCCCCTGCTATGGGCAGGGACACTTCCCACAAAGCCCCATCCAGCCTGGCCTTGAACACTTCCAGGGATGGGGCAGCCACAACTTCTCTGGGCAACCTGTTCCAGTGCCTCACCACCCTCACAGGAAAGAATTTCTTCCTAATATCCAATCTAAATCTCCCCTCTTCCAGTTTAAAACCATTACCCCTTGTCCTATCACTGCAATTCCTGACAAAGAGTCCCTCTCCTGCTCTCCTGTAGGCTCCCTTCAGATACTGGAAGGCTGCTCTAAGGTCTCCTTGGAGCCTTCTCTTCTCCAGGCTGAACAGGCCCAGCTCTCTCAGCCTGTCCTCATAGGTGCTCCACCCTCTGATCATCTTCGTGGCCCTTCACTGGACCTGTTCTAGCAGGTCCATGTCCTTTCTATATTGAAGGCTCCACAGCTGGACACAGTACTCCAGGTGGGGTCTCACAAGAGTGCAGAGTAGAGGGTGAGAATCACCTCCCGCGACGTGCTGGTCACGCTTCTTTTGATGCAGCCCAGAATACAGTTGGCTTTCTGGGCAGCCAGTGTGCACTGCCGGCTCATGTTGTGTTGAGCTTCTCATCCACGAGCACTCCCAAGTCTTTCTCCTCAGGGCTGCTCTCCAGCCAATTCAAGTCAATCAAAAATGATATGTTCACATCCTGTTGTTTATGACTGAAATAAGTGGCTTGTGTTTATTTGAGCATATTAGGTTTCTTGCAAATAACTCTTTGTGGTGATATAAAATACAAAATGTATGTATAATGTACAAGTGCTTTTATTTGTACAGTAAACAATTTTCCCAGAGATCTTTTCTGAAAGCAAAATAGTAACTTACATTAATTGCATGTACAAAAGCCTGTTAGACAAACAGGATTTGCTGCAGCTCATAATAGTGAAGTCTTGATCTAGACTGAATTTTCAAAACTTTCTTTGTATTTCCAACTTTACAGTACCATAAAGTTTCAGTATAGAGAATGTAAATAATGCATAAAAGGGGCAAATGCTTCCTGTGGGAGGCTTCAATTTGGTCCATCTAATTTCCATTCCAAAGAGAATACCCATGTTCTGCATTCATTAATAATCAAAGAACTTCCCAAGTGGGCACTAAAAAACCCCCAAGTAGCTCGATGAAGAAATATGTTTCTTCATTAATAATGAAGTTCTTTCTGCTACTCATATGTAAAGGTACAGTGAGAAAAAGTCAGCTTGCCAGAGTGATGCCTTCACGCAGTTCCAAGCTCTGGGACATGGTCCTTTGGTATCAATGACAAAACTTGGCTGCATGGGTTTGTCTCCAGTCTGAATCACTTTTACCATTTACTGTGATTTCCATTAAAAATCTGATGTTAAATTTGAAAGTGACACTGGGTCCCTTGTTGTTTGTGCATGGTTGCTGGATCCTAGAGATCAAACAAGTGCACCCCCCTGTGTTTTAGCAGTGTTTGCATTAGGAATAATGAAGTAAGAGTAAACCAATATGGAGTATTGATGTTGCATCTTCATTTGTATGCAAAGGAGGGCGGGGGGAAAAACCTCACGCAACTCTGGAAACTTTATTCAATGCACGACTGCCACATTTGAAGCAGCTGCAAGTAATGGTGTGGGTTTGAAGAAAGAGTCACGGTTTACTCACAGTTTAAAACCAACCCGAAATTAAAAAAATAAAAATAACATTAAAAAAATCTACCAACCGAAAAACCCTGAGCCAACAGATCTTGCTTATCGGGCACATTTTAATTCACTTTGTAGTTGCTCCTGTTAGTGACTGGGTACCAGGTTAGTGTTTGCTGCTTTGTTGGTGACTGAAACACCCTTAACTCACCACTGTGAACTCCTACTGGCTCTGGAAGCTCTGGAAATTAGTCACGAAGCAGAGGGCAGCTATCTCTAATCTGGACTTGACCAGGGGTAGCACGAGATTAGTTTGGCAGCAATTTCCTACAGGCAAAGTTCATTATTCTGCAAGGCAGATGTTGTGCAGTGAATGTACAGCTTGTGTGGTCTCAGGGCTCAGTGGCAAGAGTGGCTTGTTTCTCAGAGGAGCTCAGTTCTATGGGTGCTGAGCCTCAAAGTTGTTGGTCTCAAAGAGATGATGAACTCTGAGAATCGGATCTGAAAAGAGTGGTGGTTGGTCGCTTCCCTGCCAGCTCTCTCCTGGAATGTGAAACCTGCTGTGTGAGTTCGTATGTCTCATCTGCCAGGCCACCGCTTTCTCATGCGTGGAAATACCCGACAGCTAGAGGTTTCAAAATGCTAATTAGTAAATGCTGATGTTTGAACTGCAGTTATTTTGTATTAGGTTTGTCTCATGTCTTCACTAACTTTCTGTGAAGGATTAGGATGTAAAAGACACTGAATTTTTGTATCTACTGTTTACTTCCGTCTGTGAGGCTTATTCTTGAGCTCTTATTGATATCTTACATTTTGCTAAAACTTTTTTGTAATGGTGTGGTTTCAAGTGGGCTGAAACAACACTAAAAGAATGGAATCTCCCTGTTCTAAAAGGCTGTCTGAATGAAAAAACCCTAAAAAATGGGTTGCATTGAGCAGATTGGATTTTTTTGCTTCATGCATCAACTCTGCAGGCTGTTTGATTCTTCTAACACTAAGTTAACTAGTTAACTAGTGTTAACTTAGTGCGTGTCATGCTTGGATTGTCCATGGGTGAAGTCAATCTAACAGTTTTTCTGAAGACTGTCTTACAACAGCTTTGCCAGTAGCTACAAGCAGTGAGATTCACTGGAAGCAGCAGCTTTCAGTATTTTGGCTTTTGATCAGTTAAATCTTTGCTACCTAAAAATTCATTGTGCCCAATCTCTTAATTAACAAAATGTGTCAGTACTTCACGTATAGCAGTCAGAAAACGCTGAAATTACACACAATGTCAGCATAATTCGCAATGCTTTTACAAAAATATTGTGCATTCTTTTCCATCATTTCTCTCACTGTTAAAATTTTACTGGATTTATAGTCAATTCCAGGTGAGTGAATATATTGCTCTACGGGAGCGGTGAGCTCAATAGATGGGGAAATGTAATTCTGTGTGTAAATAGAGAGAGAGACTGTAGGTGGAGAGGAGGAGATCCGATTCCCATTCTGACAAAAAGTGTGATAACACATAACTAAAGGCTCCATTTGCATTAGTTATTTTTATTTAAGGCAACATATGAAGACTCTAACCCTAAATACTAGCATAGGCATCTGTTCACAGCGTTAAGAGTATTTAACAGGAGTACAGAAGCATGAGGCTTCTGACCTGCAGGTGCAGTATGATGTGCAGCTTTCATTCAAGGAGCCATGCCTTCCACTGTGCTGCTATTGCAATCTCCCACTATTCTGCTGGTGCCCAGGCTGGCTCAGCAGCTCTCAAAGGGGAGGGCATGCAATTCATCTGTGGGCAATAGTTAAGTCCCTTCAGCTAAGCAGGCAGCCAGAGCCCACCTGAAGCAGTGCCTTTCAGCCTCTTGGGTGCTACTTGTCATGTCGGTGAATTGTGCAGAAGCTCTGCTGAGTGACCTGCGCTCACCAGAGAGAGGACATGGCTTGGCCACAATCTGCAGCAGGGAAAGGGAAGACAGGTTCATCCATGGGCAGTGGCTGTGAGATGGGAGACCAGAAAACACGTGTTCGCTGACTGAATGGAGTGGGAGCATAAAAAGAAAGGCGTGCAATTGGTCATGTGCTTCCTGGAAACAGAATTCGGTGGGTCAAGATACAGATTTGTGTGTTACTGTAAATTTACGTAGATGAACATGCACGTGCAAATGGCGCAGGTTGCTACACAACTTAAATATTGAAAAGCATCACAATTTCTTGTCTGTTTTAACCATTGAACTAGACCGGTAGCTGATAGAAGCTCATGAACTTCGTGAAGAGCTCTGCTGATTTGTACCGTCATGATGCTCACATTTGGAGTGATTGTCCCAATCATTTTTATACATCAGCTACATTAGCTGTTCTTGAATTTCCGGGATACTCCTCTGCATCTAAAGCTTATAATTTATACATATTTTTAGCCACAGGTTTTAAATGTAAATAGCCAAGATGAGCGTTCCTCACCAAAACATCTCCTAAAGTCTTGACAGTCTCTTTGGGTATGTTACAGTTCTGTATTGTGATGAGGGATCCACAACCCAGACTTTATTCCCAGCTTGATTTGGATAACACAGACCAATTTCTATCAAGTCAGAAACACCGTGGGCTTAGAGGGAGCCGTGACCCTCCAAAACCAAGACCAAAAATGAGAGAGAATGTTTGCAGTTTAGAAAAGGAACACATTTCCCAAAACAATTGTTTGTACCTGTCTCTAGAAGAAAAAAGCTCGAGGCAGTGGATCTTCATGTGCTTCACCAGCTCAATAAGAAAAGAAGATATCTGAGCAGGCAGATCTTTCTTTATCAGGGAAGGGGCGGCTAAAGTGTTGCCAGCCAAGTTGTCATCTTTCATGTTTTGTTTCTTCATTCACTGGCAGATGTCTAGGGAGCTTAGAATCCCCATTACTTTGCAAACTCTCCCTTAGTCACCCCCATTTGAGATTTTTCCTCCTGATGGTTACGGACAGAGAGAAGGGAAGGAACAAAGCCTCTCTGAGCCAAGAAAAGAGGTAAGGGATGGAGCTTTTCCTTCACTTGGGCTCACTAAAACAGTTGTTGCTTTTCCTCTTCCCCAACACTCCTTCCCTAGTCCACCTTTTTAATCAGTCTCTTTGCATTAATGTGAAATGCCAAGTGATGAAAGGCATTTTGTAAAGCAATGCTCATGCATTATACTTTTTTCATTAATTTTATTTTTAATTGATACCAGTCTTCTCTTAAATGTAGTATAACCATAAATATTTTATTTAGAAAATGCACTAGCTTGTTATTTATAACAACTGCTAATATTAATTACTAGTCTGAGATAGAGCAGAATTGCTTAACTGGCTATTTAAAAAAAAAAAAAAAAAGGCAGAAGCTATTTCACCGTGTTATTCCGCACTCCTGTTTCAATGGAGTGTGTGCAGGCAGAGATTCTGACTGGCCCAATGATGCTGTCACTTGGGACCTGATCCTGAAAGCACTAAGCAGTGCTGATCTCCCGTTGTCATCGTAGAAGAGCAGTCGCCCTGTTGTAGCATTTGGACCTTTCAGCAATCAGCAGTAGCATGAGGCAGGAGAAAACATGACCTTGTGTGGGAAGGATTGGTTTGTCTTTTCGTTTACCAAGGTATTCAGTTAATTGATTTTTGTATCTTTATATGCAAAGTTAATGCAGAGACTTGCTCAGTTGTTGAATGCTCACCCTAATGTTAAATGAGAGAAGATTCAGCCACCTTGGGTTCCTCTGCTGGCTGTGCATGACT
Source organism: Pedionomus torquatus (assembly GCA_013398155.1). Taxonomy (NCBI): domain Eukaryota; kingdom Metazoa; phylum Chordata; class Aves; order Charadriiformes; family Pedionomidae; genus Pedionomus; species Pedionomus torquatus. Next base: position 240,744 of record VZRU01018368.1, on the reverse strand, counting down.
AACAGTGGTGTGTGTCATTCTGACTCCAACATTCAAATACCTAATGAGAGGGTCAACCACTATTGCATCACTCAGCATCACTGGTTCAGAACACAGGGTTTAATTTGGTTTTAGTTAAAATTTAACTGCTCCCCCGCTAACTGCTTTACATGCTTTTCTGAAACCAGTTCTCTTCCTCAAGCATTTCACATTAAAGCTTTAAGATTAGAAAATAACATGAGCATTTTAAAAGATTTAAAAACAGTAGTAAAAAGGTCAGTTCTTTCTAAAATAAACACAACATTTGAAGCAGAATAATATTTTAATAAAATTAAATCTAAGTATTCACAAAGCATTATGCACATACAGTACATACTGTATTTAAAGCCTACAGACCTTAAATAATTTTATTCTAATGTAGTCAGCTTTGGACACAAGCTAAGCTTACTCATTTTGGAATAAGAAAGTTTACAATTGTTCCTGAAGGTGATTTTACATATATACATATATATATATATATATCTTTATATCTGTACTCCTACATGTAAGTGTAGGTATATACACACATTATGTGTATGCGTGTATATAAATATATACACATACATATATACACACATACATACACACATATGTACATATATAAAATACACACATGCACGCATACAGAAACGTGTGCATGGTGTATAAGTGTGTTCACATACATATATACCCTACCTAGGATCATTGCAGAGGGGACTGTCGGTAAAAACGGGTAACTGCAAACAACCACCCTAATAAGTATAAAACAAAAATGTGTAAAATATTTTTCAATTAAATAGATTGTTTATAATTTGTAATGAACAAAAGGAACACAGTCTTCTGTATTATATAGAAATTGGATTTATTGCATTTGATTATGTTTGCGTGACAGATGAAGAGTACCTGCCTGCTCATGACAGCTGACTTCTATGATGCTTTTTTTTTCTAAAAAAACCAACAACCCACAAACGTAGTGGAAACAAATCATTCGATCAATGCAGTTTTGTGGATGCAACCTACGGTGATACTTTCCAGCATGTGGCAGAGTTTTCCTGTCTGTTAAAATCCTGCCTTACTTCAGTTGGTTTGGGAGGACGCTGGTTTCTCTGTCCTAACTGTTTCCAACTCAGAAGACTTGGTTACCTTATTCTTTCTCTAGATTCAGAGTCATTGTCATTTATTGTAAAAAGCTCACTACAAGAAAGATAAATCAATTTTCAAAAGCGAGCTATAAGATTTCGCTTGAATTTTAGGTTGGTCATCTAGGAGTTTTTTCTATGTGAATTATTGTTATTGGTCTCCTATTTGCTCTGAAGACATATCCACAATAAAGTACTATTTCCATGACAGCAGTAAATGGTAATCTCCATGCAACGTAAACTGTAATTTCAGAACATGCATGTTATTTTTTAAAAAAAATAAAAATATAAGGTGCCTTGAGAATGCTGGCAGTTTTACTTTTGGAACATACAGTTAGTGTGTGTATATATATATATATTTACATCAGAACTGCTCAACTTTACCTTATAAGCTTCAGATTTAGGAAAATATACAGTACTTTTGCATATAATGGTATATTCCTTATAGCCCCTGAGTCAAGTATAGAGGATTTAAATACAAAAAAAAAAAAAAAAAAAAAAAAAAGGAAAAACAGCCATTTTAATGGCACTTACATTTTTATGTGAAGTAATAGTATAAAAGTATTATTTCCCAGGAAGACCAGGATCAGAAACATGCCTATGAAGACTCAAGATTCCTACAGTGCTTAGTGAAGATTCTGGCAAGGAAGGGTGCCTAATCGGCTGGAGATAAGTTTTACAACGCTGTGGAGGACACTCAGCAGACTGGTCACGTTCTTGTTCTAAAAAAGAAGCCAGGTTGTCTTCTGAGGCTGTGTTAAGATGCACTCCGCTTGAGAGGGATTCTTTGGATTTAAGTTTCGATTTTTCAAGGTCTAGAAATTCAGGACACTGGAAGGGAGGAAAAGGAAACAAGATGGTAATAATTAAATCAGTCTCTTCCAGGCTCTTGTTCTCCTCAAAATTAGCACATTGAGATGGTTGCTGGAAAACCACATTTGAAAATTAATCAGTGTATGGAAATATTTTTACAGGTTACAGCATTTGATTTAATGCAATTGGATGCAATTCTGTTGATTAATTGTAGAAGCCTGGATATCTTGTCCTCTCCTCAGGCTTGCTCATATGACATCAGGATACACATATGAGCAGCTCTTTCTGAAGGACTGAATATTCTTCAGACCCATTCTAAGAGTATGGATTCCATCATTCTTGAATTTGCAGTTTTATTTCAGAACATAACTCTGGAATTGCATCATTCTGAACATTATAATAATTTAGATTCCACTCTCTCAGCGCTGCGAGACACACACTTTTTAAACTCGGAATTTATGTGAAATGGCCTGCTGATGTTTGCAGAGGGTGGCTGTACTTTCTGCTCAGCCAGAGGTACGTCTGTGTGTTCTGTGCAGGTACATGCACAGTGGGTTTACACTTCTGAAAACTCTGCATCTGCTGCCCTGAAAAATTTTGGTGGGAACTGATACCTACTGAATGGGTTGGACTTACTGTGCCCGTATGTGCTCCAGCATACGCAGAGGACTCTGACACAACCAGTTGTATGCTACATGACTGATTTGGGATTCCTGGACACGCAGCAGCCTGTTTGGAAATAGCATGCCACATGTCTGCCCAGGTTGCTAAACTCCAGAAATCCGAAACAAATTTGGAATTTGGCATGTTTTGCCCTTAAACTGGTGAACAAGCACCTAGATTGGTATGCATTTCTTCCATCATAAACTAAAAAGATTAACAAACCTCCTTTGACCTTACTGGGCATGTGCATACCTGAGATGAAGGACTGAAACTTCTGTCTGTTTTAATTGATGCTGCAGGCTGAAGCTTTTGTATCACCCGGATTGCTGGCTGCTGATACTCTGCACCTGCAGTCACCATGCTGTAGGCAGGTGGAATGAGCGCTGACTGCCTCTGCAGAAGCTGCAGGATGGTCTGGATGTCAGCAGTCATTTGGGATTCAAGCCTGGAGAAGCCACACAAAAAGAGTTAGCTCGTGGTCAGCAGTTAGGTGTATTTTAACATGGTGCCTACAGATGTGTTCATGGGTGACCTGCGGCTTATTAATAAAGCAAACTGTTGCTTGCTATGACACGACCGTGTTTTAAACAGGAAAGAACAGAAGAGGGAGTACTGAGCCCTTCCAAAGCTTGCTGGCTTTCCCTTTCCTTTGCAGAACATATCTGCATGCTTGTCCCTGATCTTTTTGCTACACTAAAAATGAGCTCATCACTGTTCCTTATGTTTGCAGCAAAAAAAAATAACATGGGGAACCAGGTTTTTGGTTGAAATTAACTGGAATAAATGTACCCTCTTCATTGTAACTAAATTGATTTGTACTGGCTGAGAGTGGGACACTATTTCTGATATATCTGACAATTAATTTTGACATTCCCAATGCTAATACAATGCACTGAAATGAGCAGAAACGCACATTTGTGTTTTTCCTGTTAGAAAATGAAAGGTGATTTCAGGACCATTAAACAAAACCAACAGCCCAACTCTTCTTACTGAGAAAATGTATTCAGCCTTTTTCAGGCCTCAGAATTAAAGTCAACATTTCTGATGGTCACATTTAGTAACTTTTTTTTGATTTTTTGCTTTTTTTCATAAATTTGCATATGACTTCTGAAACATTTGAGCTGCTTGTGGTGTTCATGCACACAATTCTGTGGCATTGAAATGATTTTCAAATGGTCTTGCCAAGATCTGTGACAAACTCAGCAATAGGTACTGCCTTTTGAGCCTCCCCAGCTGCTGGAAGGCTATGGAACATGCTATGACAGGCTGTAATACAAAGCTACTGCCTTCTCTATTGCAGCTCATCTTCTAACAGAGTAAACAAATCTTTGTCAGCAGTCTTTAATGTTGTGAAAGTTACTGCTTGGGCTCCCTGCGGCACCAGAACTGATCCTGTGCCGACAGATTTTTGCTTTCACCAAGTGCTTTGCTGATATTTTATTTTTTATTGTGTTGGAGTTGTCCATTGCCTGTGCAATTTATTTATAAAAGTGTCTATGAAATTAATCTGAAAGGTATGCCCAAAGGATATTTAGGATGTTATTTCTTCCTTTATTGGGAGAAGCTGGTTTTGTGGTGTCAGCTGTCTTACAGAGAGGCCCAAACCTGGATGCCACAGTCAGTCATGCCCTACTTGCCCTCTTTTTCAGCTTTCTTGGGTTCTTTGCTACTTGGAAATGTGCTGATCTCACATAAGCATGACGCTGATACCACCATCCAGAGAGCTTCTGTCTGCTGAGCCCGAACTTTAACATTTCAGTGAATAAAAGAGGTTTAGCATTGGAGGACTTAGATCAATGATTGTCTTTGTCTTGGAATTAACTCTAAAATTGCTTCCTTCTTACTTTCTTTGCACTTGATGGGACTTTCCTAGTCCTTCAAATCAAAGAGTACCTCTGGTAATCTTTTTTCATTATCGTTACATATATAACTTCTCTCTTCTTTCTCCAAAATTTAAAACAATTCCATGTCATGCCACCCAAGGATGAACAAACAGGGGAACCTTAGATGCTTGGCCCACAGCCTCCATGAAATTCCAGTTGCTTAAAGAGAAACAGAGATAGCCCTAGGGACATATTCTGTGTACAGTGGCTTTAATAACTTGAGTGCTATGCCAAGTCTCTGACTTGGCAGGGAAAAGTTCAGGAAGAAGTGACTATGCTTTTTTGTCCAGCAGGTCAGATCTGACATAAGCAGGAAAGAATATTGTTCATTCATAGAAGACCCAGCAAAGCCCAAAATCCTGAAAGCATGAAAAGCTTTAAAAAAATGAGAAGAGTTAAAAAATAAAATGATTTAATAAAATCCATAACAATTTAAATCTTAGTTTATCAGCAACGATATGATATTTTCTCACTCAGGAAAGTATTGAGAAGTTGATAAAACTTCTTTATGGGTAAATTTAAGGTATAACTTCAATTTCAAAAGCTTAAGATTTCAGGACAAGAAACGTAACTGGAAGACTACACGCTGTTGGTGGAGAACATGCAGCTGTTTATAGTTATGTGAGATTTACAGTTGCTTAGATTACTTGATGTTACTGCAATTAGAAATTATGGCAATTTCAGCTTACATGTTAAAAATGTCTTTTTAATGTACTGTACAATATTCAGAAATGTGGCTTGATTGGCTCCTGGTAGATGAATGAAGCAATATGCAGTTAACCTGGCTTTAAATTAATTGCTAAAATATACAGCACAGAATGCCAGTGAAGAGTTACTGAAGTATAATTAGGGCTGAGTGCATGTCATAGTATTTGTCATGGAAAAATATTGAAAGTAATGGAAGTGAATAGAATGCAGAGTGAAAATAATAAAAAAGCCACAGACCTGAGCATAGGGCAATTTAAAATTAAGTGAAATTACATGGTAAATTATAGTGTAGGATGAATCAAACTTCTGTAACCATATTTTTAAGATGATATAAGCTATGCTGCTCTAGCTGCCAGCAAAGAGTGGTATATCAGAGAGCAGAAGAGAGAAGGAAGAACATTTTACTATGCAAAGGTTTTAATGGATTCTGATAAAGCAAGCTTCTGTTTTCTATTGTACCAGGTACTAGTGTTTTGCCTTTGCATTCTCCCTTGTCTTATTATAGACAGTTGCAAAACAAGTTAATGCATCAAAAAGGGAATATGTCTGCAATACCTTTTTAAAGGAAGACAGCTGTTTTTTTTTCTGATTTTTTTTTTTTCAGAAACTTGAAGAAACTGAAAACTGCCATTTTGTGGACATGTAAATGTCTAAGAACAGCATTCTGAGTGAGGTGAGATTTAAATTTAACAAGTTTAGGTGCCTCAGTACAGCTTCTTGGTTAAAAAGCTGGTCTCCTATTGAGCTGGTCCCACTTGAGGAGAAAGATTATTCTGCAAGGCAATTCAGAGTAGCTAATGCGGGTACCAAGAAGTAAGTGACATGAATATCCTGGCAATGAATTAAACATGCTGTGCCCAGAATGGGGTTTTCCAAGAATCTGGAAGGCTGATCTTAGGTGGTATTTAGGCTCCTCAGGATACATATAGACAACAAAGTGGCATTCCCATCAGGCACATTTTTGTACTTTTGAGCTTCTGAAAATCTGAATGCTTTGGTAAACTTCCTGCACAAATTCATTCCTCCTGTAGTGTCATTAGTATCATTTGTGTTATGTTCTCTCTTGCATATATGTTTCTTCTCATCATATCTTTGTTTTTACCTGTTGAGTTGTTCTTGAAGTAAATCTAATCGATTCTCCACTTCTCCATATATAAAGTCACTTTCAGTTTCACAGATCCCCCATGCAACATGGGGTAATGCTGACTGCACTGGGGAGTCCTGGTACTCCTGGATGTTCTCCTGTTCCCAGTTTCTTTTATCGGTGATATCTGATGAAAAACAAAACATATAAACGTATAGGTTCATATACACGCTGTTAGAGGGCGATTGGCTCCTCTCAAGCATCCCACTTGTGTTTCTCAAAACCTCGAAAGTCAAACTGGCATACTGGGATACTGCATGACCAACTCTTTTTGTTCCTTACTACTATTTAAGGAAAGATAAAAGTGGTCACATCCATGCTAACTTTATGAAGCTGTAAACAAGCAACTTTGTCTAGACAGCATCATTAGTGTTCTGCCACTGAATGGCTCCTATTTCTTGAATTTTCTATCATTTTACCAGTGAATCCCCAATTTTCTCAAAGTGCTTTTTTTTTTAGCAATTCATTATTCATTGAAATTAGAAATATTTGTTCTAACCCAAATGCATTAAATGATTTACTCAAATGTCTTTGATTATATGTTTCAGAGACCTCGCTTAAAGCTCTGCTCTTGCCCTTGAATGTACTATTGAAGTGTATTTACTGTTTAGGTTTTTGGTGCAAAAGGAGGAGTGGCTGCATTGCATTTGCAGTGCTGGACATGCGTTACAGTGCATGGGAATGCCTCCTCTAAAGACAGTTGCCAGACCTCAGCTAGCTGCCTTTCTTGCCAATAATTGTAATGCTGCTTCTCTTAACAAGGGTAATGTGTTTTATCTGAGACAGAGACAATTTAACTGAGCTCATACTGCTTGCAAAAGAATACTGGTTATTATTTTCAAAGAGGAAATGGATTTTCATTGATGTAGCTTTTAGCATCACTAGTCTCCAGCCCAACCAGCACTGTGTAAAGCATGTCTCAAAGTGTCTTCAAGTACTGTGGGGTGAAAGGTGCCAGTTAATTTTGTTTAATAATTTGTGACTCCTCAACGAATGAAAAATTCAGCATTGCTGGGTCAGGCAGAGATCACTTTAATATTAAATGAAATGATGGTAACTGGTAAATAATAATGACTTTTTTTTCTTTTCCTTTCTGTTTGAACTACATGTAAAATGTTGGATTAAGATAGAGAAAATAAATTTATTTCAAACTAAAAAAATCCCAGTTACATTATCAGGATCTTACCGCAGAGTTTCAGCTATCTTGCTGAATTTAATTACTTTTCTAATCCTTATATATTGTATATATGATATATAAAGTATTTAAAAACCATGTTTATAGGAGTCTTTTATATTTATTTCTTTATCTCCAGCCCTTTTGTGAAAAAAAATGATGATGACTGGTCCAGCTTTTACCCTTACCTGCTGTGCCCAAATTCCACCCCTCTTATCCTTCCCAATTCTTGGATCTCTAATCAAACACCACACCTTACAGCCCAAACAGAACTCAGGGGCACTTTTTCTTTTTGCTTGGGTTTCTCATTTGAGCTATTTCTCTTTCCTCTATTAACTTGCTTAATTTACATCTGTGTGGATTTATTAATTAGTTTATATACTTGGGTGTAGGCCTCTTCTGATTGCTAGGCTGGTGAAAGTTTACAAATCATTTGTCAGGGGATATACTAGTGCACATATCCTTAGCAGATACAGAATGCAAATCTCGCTTTGAACTTTGCAGAGCCTAGAGGTGACACACATGGGTTGAACAGTGCTTTTTCTACATCTACACCTTCCTCCCCACCTAGCCTTTGTTACTTTGAATGAATATGTTGTCATGCAAACAGTCAAAAATTGCTCAGTACCACTCAGATTCTCCTCTGCTGTGATAAAAAGGGCTGTTAAAACTTTAACACCTGTTCAGTACAACTCCCATTAGGGTTCTATTTGTGATTATTTAACTACATGAAGTTACAGAATGTATTGAAAGTTCGTACTGTGCTCAGGCAGCTGCTTCAACATACAGCTGGACGAAACCCTTGACTGCTCATAAGGCATCAGCCTCTGTTGTATGAGCAGTAGGATTTGCATCCTGCAGCCACCAGTAGTCCTTGAATGGTTTGCTCAGAGCTGCTCCTAACACTTCTCTTGGCAATGAATGCTGATAGCTCAGCATAGGCTACATTAATTTCACACTTGTGATTTTTTTTCTAAGCAACCACAGCCATGTTTCAAAGAAAAGAGAAGAAACCAAAGCGTGGGTGACATGTGAGAGGTTTGTCCAAATTAGTGAATCTTTTTAAAACACATCTTTTTAGCAGTGTTGCTCTAAGTAAAGAAAAAAAAAAATCGTACTCAGATGTAGTATTTCAAGTAAATTTAGCCAGGAAGGGGAGCTCTCACTACATGACTTCAAGTGCAGAAGGAGACTTTCTTATCCTTTTTTTTTTTTTTTTAATCAGGGAAAGAAAGGTGCTTGCTGCATTATCTGATTGTTGGTTAGCAGGTGGTAGTAGGTTTCCTGGAGCTATAGAGAGTGTTTGAGTTTCATGTGACATGACCTATAGCTGATTTTATGTACTGGGCAGGAGGAAGAGGAAAGAGATTTCTTCATTTCTTCTTGGCTACATAAAAACCTAAAAACCTGTTCAGTTTCTTGTCCACTTAAGCCAAAAGAAGGAAAAAGGCAAATGGTGTCACAGAAGCATGTAATTTGTTTTTTTTCAGGGACACATGGCACAATTTGCAGTGTCCAAGGGAGTTGGAAAGCTGTGAGTGAAGGGAAGCAGAAGGGAGCAGACTATGACAAATTCAGGGGTAAAATTTTAAACTACGGATGTGGGTGCAATGGATGTTGTAAATCCAGTGAACTTTCTTTTAGGCAGTGAATTTCAGGAGTAGGAACTAAATATATAAGTTGTACGTTTCACTGCTTTTTAATGTCCTGTAAAAGCCAAGCTGTTCATTATTTTACACAATAAATCATTTAATAAAATCACATATTTTTAAATGCTGTGGATTCACATTTCAGTGCCCAGAGAAATCACAGCTGGTTTTTGTCCTAGGAGATGTATTTGTAGACTATGGCAATAAATGGTTTTTGTCCTAGGAGATGTATTTGTAGACTATGGCAATAAACATTTAATTTATGACAAAGCAAATTAATTGGCACTCAAGTTATAAAACAAGTTCATACACTGTAAGCAAGTTAATACACTATGAGATGCGGTATTGTATTCTTTTAAGTGTCTTTTCAGGTAATTCCACATATATGAGTAACCCCAGAAAAGCCCAACAACAATTACAATTTTATAACCAAGTATGGTCTTCCAAGGCTTGAGGAATCCTAGACTGAGAAATAAAGTTCACTTGAACAATTCAAAAATCAGTCCAATAGCATAAATAATGGCAAAACGAAAATGGAAAATAGAAAATAACATTTTTTTCTGCAATATAGAGACTACTAGCTACAGAAAAATTATCAGGTATTCTCAGAAGAGTCATATGTTTTAATGTTAAAAACTGCATTTTAGGATTACAAGAGAAGTTTATGCCATTTCTGCCCACATTATGCAATACATTTTTAATAGCCTTTCCGTTCATCAACAATAATGACCAAAGCTTAAAACACATCTAAAGACAATTAAATATGCATCAGTCACAGTGGTAATGAATTGCAGTAGCTTTATACAAGGGCACGTGTATTCAAGTTATAATACCATATGAGGTATATTATAAACATGAATACCATATGAGGTATATTATAAACATGAATACATACAAGCAGAGTTTATTTAAAAATTTCTTTATGTTTATAACCACTTTTATGGTATGTTATAATCAATCTCTAACTAATGGCAGGACTAAGAATTTAGCTTAAAACATATATCAATTAAAGCTGATCTTATTTCATAGGCCTTGAAGTTTTTATGAAAGTTGGAAGAAAGGTAATGAGCTTTCACAATCATTACCAGAAGTGCAAGATTACAGGGTGGAAAAAAAGAATGTGGTCTTAATCAAAATATGTAACCTTTAGACATACTAAATTTAACTCAAATAAAGTCTGGAATAGGTTGCCTTGGAAAATGTTGCTATAGCTGCAAGGACACATTTCTGGCTATTGGTTAGGGAAAGGTAAGCTTTCAAATTGCAGTATGTATGCAACAAGTTTATGTGGTGCAGATTTATATAGCATTAACCTTAGGAGACTGGACTTCACGAATTCATATCTTTTAGAGGTAAAAAATGCATTGTTTGGCCTGATTAATCATTAAGTTCATTTAAAACTATAGTCTAAAAGCCCAAAGTTTGTTGAATAATGGTTAAGTGGTTAAATTGCCTCAAATGGAAACAAACTACTAAGGAAAACAGCTTTAAAGAGTAAATATTTAATTCTTCCCTTCAGACTGAAACAATTACAAACAAACTTTCAGCAATATTTAAATTATATATTAAGCTGGGGTTTTTCATTAATTTCCCTTCGTATCACTGAGAAAATTAATATTTTAGTATATTAGATGTAATTTTAATCATGTGATTTAGCTCTATGTAAAAGTGATTGAGATTGCTTAATAGTTTCTGATCATTTGTCTTATATAAAAGCTCAAATCTTTATTCGTATGGAAATTATGGAAGTCATTTTTTGTTCTGTGGCAGTCTTCTAACTAACATGCGTAGCAAAATAGGATAGCATTCTTTCAAGCTATTATGATTTTATTTTTCTTAATTGTGCCTTGTCAATACACAGAATGAAATTAGTTACCTGATGACATTTTTTTTGTGCATGTGCAATCCTCACTAGATTTATCTAGCTCTCATTATCTAGGATTTTTCAGTCACCCAGCCCTGGCATACAAAACACCCTTTGAGAGATTCTTTACTGCTTTGAGTGCAGTTTACACCTGTGGGCACTCAATGAAGTCCAGTACCAGTGGAGAATTTTAAGAGTTTGTTTACATGACTTTCCTAAGGCAGTTCAGTTACAAGATTTATTAACAAAGCCTGGAATAGCCTTTTGGAGGTTCTGTAATCCTGTCCCACAGCCAGTGTATTAAACTACATAAATCCTCTTGAGAAATAATAATTTTTGATCTAAAATATTTTTGCTTGTTAAACTTTCAGGAAACAAAAAGGTAAATGTATGTAGAGAATTAATAGAACCATTCAGAAAATGGTCGTCGATAATCAGACTAAAAGGTCGTGCGCTCAAACTTTACGAAATAGCAACAGCTGGATTACCTTTGCAAGAATTGCTTCTTTTGTCAAGAAGAATTTCTTCTGTGTCATGAACCATTTCTTCAAAGTCCACCTCTGTGGTTTTCTCTGTTACAGATGGGTAATCAGCTATGCCAGAGAACAGGGGTTTTTGCTCATCTTCGATGGAGGACACAAAAGATGATGACCCACTTTTTTTCTCCTCAAAGTGTTTCTTAATAGATTTGTAATATCTAGTGGTGTCCCCTGAGGCTTCAGGATCACTCTGGTCATTCTCTTTGAAATAATCTGTTAAATAGAAATAATTGTGTACATTATGTATACAATATGCAGTTCATGCAGTTGTGTTCTACTTTATTCTGGTCTGTGGGTGGAGATGATTATTACATCAGTTAGGAAGTTCACTGTCTATTAGAGCAAATTGCTTTAAAGCCTTTTTTGATACCTATATCTGAGGACATTTATATTTCTTTTGAAGTTCTAAAAGACATTTGCATGTATGTAGTAAGGATACATAGTCTTTAAAACATAGCTCATTATGCAAAAAGTTCCTTGTATTGAAAGAGCAAAAGTTTTATCCAACACAGCCCTCCTGTTTACTCACTGATTTTCCAGGTGAGGATCAGATTTGAGAAAGCCTTATATACCAAAGTTTTAAAAAACTAATTTATTATTTCATTCACTCTTACAATTTCTCATATCCTTGGACATTTCTCACAGTCTTGACAGGCTAACAGTCATGGAACAGTATCAAAACTATTTACTTAAATTATGACCTTATAAGAGCATCATTGGTAATTATTCTTTTCCCAGAAAGGGCAAAAAAAAAAATCAACCACTCAACCTCAAAATGTCTGGGCTTACCTACAGAGAGAGCATGTTTCTCCAAGCTGTCAAACCTACATTTAGGATTGATATGGTGGAAAGAAACCCTATTGGTACAAAAAGAAGGGAGTTCCTTGTCTGCCTTTCTGGGATCATCTCAAAAAACTTTCCAAAGTAGCTCCAAATCATAGAATCATGGAATGGTTAGAGTTGGAAGGAACTATAAAGACCATTGAGTTCCAACCCCCTACAATGGGCAGGGACACCTCCCACTAGACTAGGTGTCCTTAGCCTTTAGAATTAATTACAATTGTCTGAACATCCAATCTTTTGAATAAGGAAAGTATGCAAAATGCTGTGATATATATGGTAGCAGAGTACCAATCAAGCTGATAACGAATCTTTCATTAATTGCAGTCAAGGTCTGTAATGAGGCACAGCAGATTCAGTTCTCTTAAGAAGTCATTAAAAAAACTAGATTTAAAGCAGATGCCTTAAAAACACATTGTAAAAATTAAATAGAATTTAAACCCAAGAATGATCATTTATGAATACAGAGAACTCCTGATCTCTTTGCAGCATAAACTTGGAGCTAATTTCCAATTCCGTATTTGGTTTTACCTATTTTTAACTGAAATGTCAAGATAATTCCAGTTCTGCTATTTATTTAAAACACATTTTAGCAGGGTAGTCTCAACAACATATAAATACTGTAACTAGTTTGCATTAACTTCCTGGTGAGACAGCATGATTTCCCATCTGCTTTGTGCTAATTACTAATCAACATAGCTCTAGAATGTCTGTAGTCTTTACAGCCTACAGCAGTGGTTAATACAACACTTAGTATATGCCCTACGTTTCTTCTCTGTTTCCCAGTCTATAAGGAAATGAAACTGTGGCCTCATCTAATCCCCTTTATCTGCACATAAAGAGAATGCAGTGTGTGTACAGACCATTCTGCAGGACTCCAGACATCTGTGAGCATTGAGGGTAGGTAATGGTGAACAAAATAAAACCAATACCAAAACAGGGCTCCTGTAACTGTACTCTAGAGTCTCCAAGGGCTACTAACACAGCCCTTGTCTGAAGTGACTTTATTTGGCTTCTGTTAGGTAGGATTATCATCGGTAAGTGTTACTGGTGACACCCAGATACTGTGAAGGTGTCAACACAAATGTAAATGGATTGATAGCATGAAACTCTTTGGGGATACTCAGACTGGAGAGTCAGGCACCATGTTCTCTGCAATCCCATCTCCAAAACAGTATGAAAACAAAAGAAACCTTCTTCAGAAAATTTTAATGTAGATGTCTCCCATGGCTTTTCTTGTAGGAATATAGGGTGAAATACATACAGCCATGCTACAGTAAATTGTCTTTATTACTTGCTGCTTGGCTGACTTCAACCTGTGAAAAAGACCTTCTAATGAAAGCTTGAAATTACCATTTTTAAGGGTAATTTTTTATGTTCATGGGATTTTGTGCACTAACGGTAGCTGTAATGAGCACCCTGTGGAATACAAATCAATCAGTGGACTCATTTTAAAAGGAGGTCATTGAGACTAATGAAAAAAAATGTATAGTGGGTGAAGTATAGTAGACTGTCTTATCTGTCATATTCATAGAATACTAAAATATCTAGAAACAAGAAGCCAGGTTCTGCTAACAATTATACTGCTCTAAACCCAGGGTAATTCAATCGATATACCTGTATTTAGTTTCTATCAGAACAACAGAACATATTATTTTTCAAATACTGTCCAGGTTTAATGAAATCTTTGGCATTAAAAGGAAAGTGGAGATCTGTTGAACATAGGGTCCTGTCTATTGAAGTCAGGGAAAATTTGTTCATGAGCCAGTCTATTTCAAAATATGCATCTTTGGCTTTACTGCCATTGCTTTATCTGCTAGGCATCTGGCTACATTCAGAGAACCAAAAGTTGTTTTCCTTTTAAAAGACTCGTGTTTAATGCTAGAGATTCTTCTGTCTGGAGAATAATCCTATGACACTCTGCATCTAGAGTAGAAATTAAAATGGAAATGGCATGTTTTATGTGGCTCTTCAGGACTTCATGGGGCAAGTCCTGCACCTCAGCTCAACAGCTGAGCAGTGCTTCTATAGTTCAGTGGAAATATGTTACAAATACTATCTAGGTAGTGTTTTGTTCAGAATGTGTATGTCTCCAGTTTCTCCTTCCTTTTGTATTGAAATTAAGTCATTGGTTTGGAATGAATTTTCCAGAAGAGATGAGTTTTCTATCTGTGTATGTGTGTGTATGGACAAGTTCACTTCCTATCACAAAGATTCCAGGTTTCTTTCCCCCTTCTCTTCTGTTTCCAAAGAAATGTAATTGTTAAAAAAACCACACCCCCATTCTAGTGCTTCCTCCTTCCTTTTCCAGTAAGACAAATTTCACTCTCTGATTAGGATTGCTAGAAACTATGTTTTGCTGAAGATGGTTCTTTTGTAACTTCCTGCTTTACCAACCATGTACAAACAGCATTTGCACTCTTTATGGTACTTGTGTTAGCTTGTTATGTGGTTTCAGTGCCTGCGAAGCTTACAGGCAATGTTCTCTGATGTTTTATGTCTGGAAATTCCAAAATCTTCATACCAATTATCAGAAGGTTTGAGTCCTGCTTTTTGCACTGGCACTGGAAAGGGAAGTGAAGGAACAGAGTCGTCATGAGGGCAATGAAATATAGTTAGGACATAGACTCACAGAATACTGGCATAAAATCCAGCTTGGTGGGATGGTTACCAACGGTTAAACAGATTTCTTTTGTGTGCCATGGTCATCCTGTAGCATTGAAGCTTTGCAATATTCAGACAGTGTCAGTCTGCATTATTTAGACATATTTGCTCTTAATGTATTAGACTGCAGCAAAAAATATTGGTTAAAGTGCTAGTAATATATTACATGTGGAGCAGCACTGTTTAATATTACTGTAATGTCATTAACTGGAATTTGTCATACTTAATCAGGCTAACTATGTAGTCTAGTGTTTCAGAAGAAGGCAGATTTTCACTTTTTTTTACCCTTTTTCAGCCATCCAATATAGAGTCCCATAATATGCCTAGACAACTTCAATTTTGTGCAGGAAATGAGGTGTATGACTTCCTTGTCTCTGCAAAAAGCAATTTATATCCCAAACCATAAAACAGATAATCCTTACCATTAACATGATTGCAGAACTATAAGCAGACATGATATCTTCCTTTTCCTTTGGAAAAACCTACAATATTATTTTATGCTACACTAAATACATCCCTGGGTTGGGAGAAATGCACACTGACTTGGAAGGAGGGATGGTTCATTGCTCAAAATGTCTGCAGATCTTCAGATTCCCAGCAAGTATTTTTGGATCAACTCTTATTAGCTCTTAAGTAATATTCACAAATATTCCTGTGGTGGTCAATCTGTCTTTCCTTCATATGAACAAAATGTTCGCTAGTCATCATGACTATTTTTTATCTATTCTTTAATTTAAAAATGCCAGTTACCTTGTCAGAGAGCAGAAAAATGCCTTATGTGCACGGGCAAAAAATATTTGGAATGAAAAGTCAGTGACCCAGCTTTTCATATAGTATGTTAAATACAATACCAAGGATAGGCTTGAAAAGGTGAAAAAGCCAAAAAGCTCAAAGATGTCAAAAAATCAAAAGCTGTTGATGCATAATTTGAACACTGATGTTTAAACCATGCCTGTGTTTTCCACCATATAGATGGGCAGCAGCATAAAATCAGTCAGGGAAAATGGCAATCCTAATTTCTGAAATCACTGTTTTTCACTTAGTGGTATAAGAAAAATATAATTGATATATAATATTTATGTAGTATCAAAAATTAGTGGTAATGTGGAGCAGGACCAACAAATAATGAAGGGTTATTCCACAGAAGTCTAGTGCAATAGAATACGCAGGCTAAACTACTCTATAGAATACTAATCAGGAACTTTAGGATTATTTAACTGCTAATTAAAATGCTCTTAATTGCTCTTCCTTGCTGTTTGCTTCATACTTAGTTGAATGTGGCTGGTATGGAATACATTGCTAAATATAACTGAGTGCTTTCTGATAGACTAGGTTAAAGAAGAATATGAAGGAGGAGGAAGTTGGCTGCTTGTAAACATGAAAATGAAAAGCAACTCAGTGCCTGGTCATTCTGTAGATAACTGTTGCTATGGTGAAGATACACCTTTTTTTTGGCCCTATTTTTCTTATATATATAAGAATAAAATAAAAAAAATCGCAGTAATTTGATTCTTTTAATATATATTATTAAAACAATAAAATCCACAGGCAAGATGTCTGACACTTGTTTCTGTCGCCATTCTTTCTTGGACTTGGTTCTTTTCAGATTTGGACTTAGCCCAGTCCACAATTAATGTTTTTACTTGACAATTATGTTCATACTGAATGCTCCAATGGCAGATTTCAGAATGGATTTTTAATTCACAAGTTCTAGTAACTCTTTATTTCAGTGAATTTAAAATCTTCAGAGAGAAATCTGTACTGATTTGCAAACAGTCTTAGGGGAAACAGTATGAAGAACTTCAGTGGATTTATTTTCCAATAGGAGAAGGATGTGATCTTCACAGTCTTGAGAAATGTATGACAAGCAATAGATAAAATTTTGGACTTCATTTTGTATGCAACATTTGAAATTATATCTACTCCATTTTTGCTATCAGAAACTTTGTCTGAAAATTTATTTTCTCCTTATCTATAGAGATATTTAACCCTTCTCAAACATGAGAAAGTACAAGAACTTACCCTGAATTCACTTAGACAAACCCAAGACATTAATAAATCTTGAATTTTAGTGCTTGAGCTCTTGTCTCTCAGAATCAACTTGGCCTACACTCAGCCTCAGAGTCCTGACATGTATCATGACTCTGGATATTTGTCAAGACCAGCCTCAACTCATGTCCTGATAACATATCCTGAAAATACCTCAGGAAAGGTTCTCTGTAAGTCTGTTCCAGAAGATGAACAACTTGAACAAAGCACTCTACTGTGCTTTTTATTTGAAGAGAAATCTGTCCATTGTAAGGACATTCTTCTATTGCTGTCATGATCATCTCAGATCATGATTGGTGAACAGGGAAACTGTGAAGTACTGCCTTCAGAAACATTTTTGAGGGCCTGCTGAAAACATAGTTTGCTCCAACATCTGCACATTACCAATACATCCCTGAGGACAAAATAGTACTGAAAGAAGCAAAAAATTTTAAGGAAAGTTTAATCATAAAGTCATTGTAACTAATAACTAGAAGTGATAAGAAAGCATAAATTAGTATCTCTGGAGGTTTTTCTTGCTCCTTTGTGAAACATCACTAATGAGTATAGCACTGTTTGAGTTAATAGAATGTCTGATTATTAGTACTAAAATAAATAACTACTTTTTGATGGGTTTGAATGCATGAAAGCTGTATGGAAAAAATCACAAATTTAGTGCGTGTGAGAAAAAAAAGTAGTCTGAAAGCTGTGCAATACATCTATTGGATAGCCTGAGAAGTTCAGATCTAACTATTTTGCAAAGAATCTCAGCTAAAAAAATAGAATTCAATATAGTCAGGAGACGGAGTTGGTTCTAAAGTTCTGAAAACAAACTATACTGTTAAAATCTGCAGTGGATTTTGTATAGCAAGGGTCTCTGTGCAGGAAAATTCTTTAGATATCCCATATAATACAGTAATAATGCTTAGTACAGTGAGAGAATTAACATAAAGGCTTTTGTTAGTCCAAATAATCATGTAATATTCTGATGGTTAGTTGCAGTAAAATTCACTTTAAAAAGTGGAAAATTACATTTGCAGTTTTTAATTACAGTTAGAGGAAGTAGTAAAGCACACAGTGCCTACTCAGTGATAAAAATGTTTCTTTACATTTGAGGAATACAGGATTATAAATATTAGAGATAAAAAAGATCAATGTGATGGACATGATGGACACTGAAGACATCACATATACATTATTAATTTTATTTAGCAGCACTACCAGATTTTTATGGTAAGATGGGGACTGGCTGCATTACTACAATTTTTCCTTCTGTGAACATCCTAAACACTTATGCTCTTCTACAGCGTAATATCCAGCAGAACTTAGGTGAAACAAAGAACAAGTGGAAATAGATCCTTTCTATCAGAGATTTTTGTCTTAAAAATAGTCTTTTGAAACACATACAGTTATATCAAAGCTTGGCCATTTTCAGAACACGGCAGAGACAAGAGTTCTTAAAGGTGCACACACATTTCTTGAGAAATTTCTTTAAGTTAGCAGAAAGAATTTATCTCAAGTTTCACCAGGCACATGGATTTGTATTATCTGTGATTGTTCAGTACCTTGGTACAGTACATGTCTGTAGATCTGTTAAGCTTCAAAATCTGAAACAATGACAAAGACTTACAATGGCCCCTCAAGCCTGAAGTGTGGAAATCCTAATTGTTCAGCACGCTTTTGCTTTCCTCCTTCTTCCTTACTTTTACTTATTATGTTTCCCTTCAAATTTCCCACGTGTCCTTAAGACTCACTGCTGACAAAATGTACTGTTAGATATGCGTGTGGTATTTGACTAACACCGAGGAAAATCTATGTCTTTCTAGAAACTGATGCAGGAAAATTCCTATTCCTAGGAAAAGTAGGTTGCTGGCAATATTTTAGGAAAGAGAAAATGTTTTCTCCTGCCTGTATTAAAATATTTGAAAGTTCTTGTTTTTCTGTGACTGTTTTTAATGATAGAGGATTCCCTTAATTCCAATTTCATTCATAATTTGGGAGCTTCTAACTCTTCACTGGGGAACCTAAAGATACAAACCAGTGGAAATCCTTATAGCAAGTCCTGGCAATTTTGCTGGAAGGTTCCAGTTGGTTGGATAGTAATGGTGGAGGAAATGAACTGTACTGCAGAAAGCTGTTTGAATTACTGTTCTGTCTCATTGCTTCTTGTGACAGTTTGGTAAGTTAATGTGTCCTCTGGTGTGTTTCCTCTTTGAGCTATGAAGTTTTGGATGATTCTGGAAATAGGGAATAGCAGAAGATACTGAAACCTCCCCCCACGATCCTGGACTAAAGACTGTAACTTTTCCATAAGGATCCATGTATGTTTTTTTTTTTAAATGGACTAAAAAAGGAGCTAAATTTGAATAACTGAACTTGAAACACATTTAAGAAGCCAAGAACTTCAAAACTGAAGTGAGTATGCAATCCTTCATTTATTCTTTTGTGACATTTTTAATACAATAAGATAAGTTAGGGACAGAGTGACAGCCTTATCTCTGAATTTTCTTTGCTCTGCCTGGCTTTGTACCAACTTTAATGCTAATCAGATAATAATGGAAGGGCAATTCTTGACTTATACTTTGGGAAATAATACTATACTGAAAAATCAGAAACCAAGAATTATAAACATGGACCTCAGAAGGGATTCAGGGCAAAGGCCAAAGCAGTTCTCCTATCAAGTTTAGAACCTCTTTTTTTCTACAAGGAATTCACCTTTCACTGTAGTGCTATTATTACTTTTTTTCCAAAGGATGGCTATGGATATGTGTGAATACATACAACATTTCAATCAGATTTGGCTTCTGGAAAAAGCCTCTCGGGGAGCAACTGCTGGAAACAAGACTCTTCTGTGAAAGCTCCTGGAGGTGGCTCCTGGGCACCGTGGTAATGGCAGTAACAATAACAATGATAGGAGCAGATGGAAAACTGCAGTAATGGGCTCTCTGATGACCACATAGTTTTTGTTAGGGGTTTCATGCTGAAGGTAAGATTCTGGGGACATGAGGTCTTGCTTCAAGCCATATGCTGCCTGCCCAGATAGTAGTTGTTTCCTGGTCATTTAACCACCTGATATTCTGTCTGAATATTAGAAACTCTTTTCTAATCAAGCACAAGCAAACTTAATCAGCATAATACTAACAGTTTAACACTTTTAAGTAAGAGCTTCAAATTTTGTCCAGATTCTTACCCTTTCTTGCTGGGAGTAAAGCATAGTGCTTGACTGAGTCATCTATTCATAAAGTAAGTGTTTAAATAGATATGCTGGGGAAAGGTGACAAGAATGGGAGAGAGCAGGGACAGGGATGTGTTTCCCCACTCTCTTGGTCGTGCTTCATCTCATAATTCTGAGCAGAAGAATCATTTCCTGAAAGATTTCCTTGTCTTCTATATTGCCAGCTGTGACCTCTGGGTGCCTTTTGTAATAAAACTATGTTAATATGATTTGGGATTTTAGCCTGGATAGTACCTACAAGCACTGCAAATTTTAAGGTATCTATACGAATCAAGATTTAATTAGAAGTTCATTAGAGCTATGGCTTTTGTGCTTACTTTGAGAACCGATTAGTAGGTACTTTTGGAAAAGTCCGGTCAAGAAGCATAACTCTTCAAATTGAAATTGTGCTATATGCATAGTTGACAATATGCTTAAAAGGAAACACTGCAAAATGTATTTTATATTCCACTTGATTGTTACAATCTGTATCAACATGGGGAAGCGCATACAATAGTTGCGTAACAAGATTTTGTAAGAGATCTGTGTCCTTTTAAAATGACATCCATGGAAATAAAATTTCCTTGTTATAAGTTCCCTGGGCCAGCAGACAAAAGTTAAAGATTAATATCATTAACTACCTGGATCTACAGTTACTAATTTAACAATATAACTCCATTGGAGTTCCTATCATCCTCTCCGCTAGAGTTCATGGGATGATGTTCTTGGTTTTGGATCACAGCTAAAAATCTGTAATAAGGATGTATTTCCATGAAATCATCATTACATTCCCAGCTAGTATGTCCATGCTGACTTATTTATCTGGTATTTTAATTACCCTGAATATGATGAAAAGATTTTATATACCCTGTCAAAAGAACAAAGGCTGGGTACAATTTGGCTGTGTAACAAGTGCAACTTTAGCCCCAAATTAGGTTTCTCCTTGAAAAGTATTTCATACCTGACTGCTTCTAGGGCTTCAAGAAAATTGTGTGGGAGTGACCAGAACAGGTCTGGAATTTTGAGAGCTTTCAGCTACTGAGTTAAAGTGAAATGCAAAGAGTATCTTTTAATGAGAATAATTGGACCCTGAGACAGCCCCAGGAAGGTTAAGATTTTAGATCCAACATTAACAAAAAGTTAATGTTGGATGGTAGCAAAACTAATAATGCTTGAATGCCAGGAAAAGTCCTTCCAAAGCCTCAAGTTCTCAAGCTTTCAGTGAGCTTAGTTATACTCTGCCTCTAACTTACATTTTTCACCTGTATATTTGGATTTCATATTGCTGTAACCAACTCTAGTGATGCCCTGTGCAGCATAGGATAATAAATCTGCACTCAGAACTAGCAGAGGAAAAGAAACTTCTTGCCCTTATGTATTTTCCTTGAAATTAGCTAACTCCCATAGAACTACTGGAGGAAAATGAGAAATGAGCAAGGAAGGATTATATTCTGCACTGCTGAAAGAGACGACTGAATGTAGATGGAGCAGCTCATTGTCCCTCAGATTTTAGCAGGAGACTAACTTGCCAGCCCAGCTGAGAGCTTTGTTTGGAACTGCCAGGCAGGAGTACTGCTTATTTTAAGCAGTCATGGAGAGTTTCTTGGCTGACTGTCAAGCATCTATGGCAACTAGCTAAGACTGCACCTGCACCTGTGCAAGGAATATCATCCATTATTCTGAAAGACCTGAAATGGATTTCTTTTGGGTGAGGGCAAGAATAAACTGCTATGTAGCATGTGAGTTGATTTTTGCAGGGGATCTGTTGTTGTATTGCAGCCCTTTCCAGAAAACAGAAAACAAGCTGGTTCCTCAAGTAGCCCTGCACCCTTTAAAATCATGTTATAGTGGAACCCAATGTACTATCTATTTTTGTTGGCACAGGCAAGAAATGGTGGAAATATGAATAGGTGGAGTGAGAAGGTCTTGCGTGGAATAGGAAACATAGTGCTATTAACTGTAGATGCATAACAGAGAGCGGTGTTGATTTTGGTTAACCTCTGATTTTGTTTAACCTCTGATAAAACTTGTGCAGGAAGAGTTGCCATGGCAACAAGGTCCAAATCAGGCTAGCATGAACTAAAGGCTGAGATAACACAATCCCATTTTTAGCACTCCAAAAGGGAGAAAATCGCTGATGATCACACTAAAGATTCAAACAATACAATTTCAAGCTGCATAATATGCTGGTAGATCAACAGCTGAAAGTAAAGAATGCCAACATGAGCACAGCCTCCCCCCCTAATTACAAGTCAATAATAATTTAGTACAATGTAAAATATCAAAGTATAAAAGTAAGAACTGTGGGTGTCTCTATCCTGTTTGAAGTGTAGTTCTGAAATCAAAACATGATGGTTAAAAGTTGTCATACAACACATATTTTTTTATGTGTTGAATATTCTGTAAGAATATTGAAGTATTCTGTAAGAATCCTGTGCCCAGAAATGCATTTGCCAGCTGTGCAGCTGTGTTTTCAGGAACTCCAATTCTTCTGAGACACTTTGCAGGATCATCCCCAAATATTTATCATTATAGACTAACTGTGCTGGATCAAAATATGATACCACTCTCTCCTATATGTAAATTGCTGAAATCAATAGAATATTACTTTACAATCCAATAGTAACATCTAGTACTTTACAACCTCATACAAGACGTAGGATGGGCCACAGAAAAGTCACATTGAAGGTCTGTGACTACAAGGTGTCTGCTGCAGCTATGGCAACATACAGAGAATCTGAACAGTGATCAGGGAGGGGCATTAAGCCAATGGGCCAAAAGTATGCTCAGTTCCTGGCAAAGGACCCTTATGATTGCATCTTCTTGTCAGATGAACTTCCAATGAACTTCTAACTCATACATTACCAAATACCATGCAGTCATTACCGGGCTAAAGAATCACAGAATCACAGAATTGTCAGAGTTGGAAGGGATCTAGAGATCCTTTAGTCCAACTCCCCTGCTAAAGCAGGATTTCCTAGAGCACATTACTCAGGATGGCATCCAGGAGGGTCTTGAAGTTCTCCAGAGAAGGGGTCTCTACAACCTCCCTGGGCAGCCTGTTCCAGTGCTCTGTCACCCCCACCGTAAAGAAGTTTTTCTCATATTTGAATGGAACTTCCCGTGTTCCAGCTTGTGCCCCATTCCCCTCATCCTGTCACTGGGAACCACTGAGGAGTCCAGCTCCATCCTTCTTCAACCTTCTTCAGGTACTTGTAAACATTAATAAGGTCTCCCCTCAGCCTTCTCTTCTCCAGGCTAGAGTCCCAGCTCTCTCAGCCTTTCCTCCTAAGGAAATGGAATGCTCCAATCTCTTTGTTGCCCTCTGCTGGAGTCTCTCCAGTAGTTCCCTGTCTCTCTTGAGCTCCCTGAAATGACCTCCTTCGAGCTACTGGCCACAGTCTTCTCTATGCAGCCCAGAATTCCATTGTCCCTCTTGGTGACAAGGGCACATTGCTGGCTCATGTAGCTTGTTACCAGTCTTGTCTCATATTCATCAGTGATGCAAGCTCTTTTTTCAAAGACAAAACTGTGGAAAAATATATGCTTTCAAAAGTAATGTAAATAAATGTCTCCATTTAATGTAATCTACTGGGCAAGAACCATAGAAGCTTAGTGGTACCACACTGACACCTGAGGAGCCTATTTGTAATTCTGCTGCAGGCACAACATGAAAGACCACTTCCATCTTGTCTAGGTGGCAGCATATGTTTTCTCATAAGAAATGTGAAGGTTATTCAGGCAAAGCATCTCTGTCAACAGATTCTTTGTGAAGAGCAGATTGAATATTTCATGGGGACATTTTCCTGACAGATTTGTTGTCAGTCTTGGCTTCCTGCCCTAAAGACGCTTCTTTGATCGAATGGCAATGTCATTGTTCTGAGTAGCCGCAGTCTGGATTAAAGTCTTCCTTCATCAAGCATTATACCTGATATGTATATTTAAAGTGTTCCCATTTGTTATCAGCTACTTTGCAACTCCAGAATTGGTATTATGCTGCATTTAGGATTGGGGTTTAACTGTGGAGACAGACATACCAGAAGCAGTAATTTGTCAGACAAACTGTTGGACCATAAATGTGTAATGTTATTCAAGGAATTGTGCTTTCCCTACACAAAACCAAAAATCCTGTTAGTATCAGTTTAGCTGTCTCTGTGACTGTTGCTATCTGAGCACAGCTACTTTCTACAGTTCCTGGCATTTAGCTGTACTGAAAACTGGTGTCATAGTTTAATATTTCACTGAATTTTCCTTTATTCACCAAAAGCCTCTAAGGTGAACAAAAGCACAGAAAGTGTTACCTGAACTCTTGCCAGGACAGCCATTTACATATTACCATATGGATAAAAATCTGACTATGGTGAATCTACTATGTCCTGAAAACAAAGTATTTTCATTCCAGGGAGAAACACTATCTAGCATCAAGTTCAAGAAAGCACTTTGCTGAGGAAATAAAATCAATGCTGTAAATAAATCATCCAGTAGACTAGCATCTCTAACTACTATAAAACACATTAACTCAGCAAACAGATATTGTTTAAGAGTTAATATACATACACATATATATATCTCAAAGGCAATAAGGTAGCTTAGCATTAAAACAGGTCTGCACTGATAGGTGCGAAGTCATGCAAGCATCAAACTGATGTGCTGTAGTTATATATAACCATATAGGGGACAATGCACAGCGCTTTTTTACAAAAAAAGATGGATTCTCAAGAGCTGTTACAGTAACAGCCAACATGGGACCCTATGGTATCCAGCATTAGCAAGTGAAATACAAATGAATACTGAAGCAGCGCTGTCTAATGTAAGAAATGAAGTTAATTACCTTTCTCTATTTCACTTTGAAAGGACAATTTCCGTCTTCGTAGTTTGCAGTTATCTCCATCCGTATCATTAGCAGTTTGTGATCTTATTACGAGGTCAGACTTGATTAATGAAATATGAAACATAATGACAGATTAGTCCCATCTAAAGAGAGCAGGTTTTCAATAGATGATTGACTGTTACGCATGTTCAAGCTTTAAGAAAGACAATATTAGACAAGAAAGTCTGCATCAACCTCTCCATCCACAGCTAAGTGTATTGCTCAACGATAACATTAAAAAGTTCATGCAGATCAAGCAAAACCAACATTCACCAGCTGATGATGAAACAAAAGTGTCCTGATCATAAGTTTACATAGAAAGACATATGTTCATGTATTATCAGCTTCCTGAACTTGTACAGATGTGGTTTAAGTAATCTCAGAAAAATTAATGAAAAAAAAATTAAATAACCTCTAGCAGAGAATGTTTACTATTGCAAGAAGTAATGTGGTAACTGATTGTAATTAGATTTATATTTGATTACATGTTAATGTTTATAAAGGTTACATTTTATATAAATAAATATAAATAAATAAATAACGTAAATATGGGGCTGACACTTTCCCCTCATTATTTTATCTCTCTAGACTCTCTCTTCCTCACTATCAGGTTCAGTTCACTCAGATACTCATTTTCATAGCAGAAAATAGTGTTGTCTTTTTCTATCCATCTTGCACATTGATGCACTATTTTTTTTTCCATAATAAATACAAGATGCCTTTAAATCTTTCTACTTATTTAAAAATGAAAAATGTACAAATAAGCAAATATAACACCAGTGATGCTCCTTGTGTACATACCCATGGTATTGGCTTCAGCCTACTTCCCTTCCCTGTGCTAGTGAGGTTTCCCATACCACTCAAGTAAGCAGATTTGCATGTGGGAGAAGGGCAGAGGGGAAGAAGTGGGAAGCGTTTACATCTTTGTCTATTCCCTTCATTGCAAACCTGGTGGGTAAGGTGCTTTAGTGGTGGCCCACTGGTAGAATAACTGCAGGAAGAGAAAGGCACTCTTACAGAAATTGGACAGGAGCAAAAGTTGAGGCAGAAGCACCTACTATTCAGATAACAAGTCTAGATCTGAGTGATGTTTTGACAATCAGAATGTACTCATCACTTCTTTTGGGGGATGATTTTCTGGATCGCAATCGGCAGTGGAAATCAAGTGTAATTCCTAGAGAAAACTGTGATTTTGCAAGCTCAGAGGTATGGGTGAGACTGGCCTCCCTTCCCTGTCTCTGTGATCTCTGGTGATTTTTTCTTAGTGGCTGGTACAGAAATAAGAAGTAACAAATGGAAAATTTCTAAGGAATATGAGCAGTGAGAACGTTCTTTGTATATTCTACAACACAAGACAGAAGACGGAATTTTGTTTCAATTTTCTCAGTTCTGAAGAAAAACTAGTAATAAAACATTGATGACAATGTAATTGCAGGAAATAATTGCTCAGACTAAATTCATCAATGTGAATTTATCTTCACAGAATTTTTCAAATATGTGGACTTTCAGTTTTAACTTAAAATTTATCATTAGACTAGTTCATTGTATTGTATTTCACATGTAATTAATAATGATAACATTTTCAATAAACACAAAAAGATGGCTTTTAAAATAAAGATTAGAATTGGTCTTTTACTTTCAAATTATCTTTTTTTCATTATTTTTATTTTTTTTAAAAAAGCTCAAGGTAAAAAGAATTCACATATCTTGTCAGAAGTTATATTTGTTTTAATTTTTTAAGCTAAAGATCCACATGTGATTAGCAAAGACGATACTATCATTTACAGCACAAACCTTTGTATTCTTTGTCTCCTTGTTTCTCAGAAGGCTTTTGAGGCTAAATTATGTTAGTTCTTTCTCACTGAACCTGTTTTTTCCTTAAAAGTGTAGTCTAAAGCTACAAAATGGTAGTATCTCAGAAATGATGAAATGTAAACTAGTCATTATGTGGGCAGTGTAGTCCATGTTTGGTGGCCAGTGTTGTCCCTGGCAACTTTCTAGGGAAAGCTTTACCCCAGTAGTAGGAGCAGGCTAACAGCCTTTTCCCTCTCCCTGCAGCCTGAGTTTGGCAGTCTGAAATAAGGGAACTGGTAATTTTTCTACTTTCCTGAAGATGCAATCTGTTAAAAAAAGGACACTTAGGACAGTCACTGTGGGAAAAAGAGACCAAGAAATCCCTGTGAATCTGAAGACTGAGTGAAATTTGAGAAGCCCCTTGTATGCTTTTAATCTCTTAGGAGGCAGGGTGCACTCCAAGATAAGAGAATTAACAATTCATATTTGAAAGACAATTAAATATTTTCTATTTTTAGGCATAGAATGAATCCAGATAATCTGATTTATGTCTATTTTATGGCTGTACAATTATATTTTGTGTCAAAAAGTTCCCCTTGTGGTGACCCAGGTTATAGTCATCTGAAAAAAACCATATTTTCCATGGCTTTAACAAAATATCCAAAATCCTCCTGGCTGAAACTTTAATGCTATTTAAATATAGAACCAAATCCTGTTAGATTAACATTAACAATCATTTCATTGACTTCTGCTGAGTTTAGCTTACTTCAGTAGAAGCAATCAGGTAACTATATTTTTTTAAAAATAGTATTTGGCCTCAGGCTTTTAGCCTTAAGTTTTGCTAACCTTGGGTTTTCAGTTTCTGGTTTCAAGTTTTGTTACTTTGGGGTAAATTTGTCCCAATATTAAGAAATAAAAACCACTTATTGTATGTACCTTTGCAGTTTCATCTCTCAAATTAAAAGTCAGTTCTAGATTGGTGAGGAAGAGGTCAGAAAATTCAGGGTACATATCCAGAACTTCTAGTAGATCTTCTCGCTGGATCTTATGTAAATCACAGTAAGTTAAAGCTCTCACATCTGCATTTGACTTTCCTGGTTTTGCATAAAGATGTACCATCTCTCCAAAAATATCATTTTTCCCTGCAGAAAGAAAATTAGATGGAGATGATTATTTTAAACATGAATAAGCCATTAAATTGAATGATGTATTTCTTTATGATAATGGTGTAGAATACTTGATTTTGCATGAAGTGATACAATCAGATTACCATTGTGCATATATTGTTGTAAATCAAAAGTATTATTATTAAGCATTAAAGGTAATGTTATTTAAAATCAATAAAATTACACAGGCATATAACTGGACTAAGTAAAAAGAAAATCTAGTTTCATCATAGTTTTTCTTCAGTTCCATCAAAACAGCGTGACTAGAACAGGTTCCTTTGTCCTTTCTTGTTAAAACATTACTTGCTGATTTAAACCATATTGTTATGATGACAAAGATTTAATTTCTGTTCTTTGGTAGAGTCCAGGTTCTGTCTGGCTTGGAATATCATTTTGTTACGAATTACATGAAGAAAGAGACCATACTTGAAATATATTTTAGTAGAAAATTATTTTTTTTTCTTTTTTTTTTTTTTCTTCAGAGGGAATACAAGATTTCCAAGATGCAGAAGTTGTTTTGGGAAAGCTCTCTAAACATAGCTGCCTCTGTTTTGATGCCATAACAATTCTTTCATTCAACATTGACACATTCACAGTACCTGTTTGCTAAAATTTTCATCTCCATTCACTGCTCATTTTCCCCAAATCTGCACCTAACCTTCACTGACGCAGAGCAGCAGCAGCCTTAGACCTCTGATAATACTCTCTAAACTGAGGGTTGCAGGGCTTACGTGAAAAATGGAGATCAGGGGGGAACTAGGAAAATAGAATAGTGAAAGAATAGTGGCCATAGCAACTGAGAAGCAGAAGACTGGTAAAAAAGAAAACAGGGGTGATTTTGTGGTTTTTATATTAGGGTACTGCAAGTAGTTTTAGTTTCTCCTGTTTTCTAAAATGGAATCTGAAAACTGGGTGAGCAGCTTTCAGCTGGGTCGGCTAAAAGATACAAAATTAATTTAAAGGCTGATTTACACTGTGGATCTTAAGGAGCACAGTCTTTTTAGCTTATCAACAGGAAGATTAAGAAGTAACCTGATTATATTGCATATATCCTTATAAAAAGGAAAAATTACTAGGTACTCAATGCCTCTAGAATGTAATAAGGAACACATAGCAAGAACCAATGGAAAGAAATTGAAGCCAGATAATTTTAGACTGGAAATAAAGCATACACTTTTAACAATAAAAATTATTGACTATGGAAATAAACTGCCAAGAAAAGTGATCACTTTTTCATTTTGTTAAGTCTTCAGATAAAAGCCCACTACTTTTCTTTCATCAAACACAGTTCCTTAGACACAACAGATGAAGGTATGAAATGTAACAGGAGACTGATATAACAGTGGTTCACCAGTATAATGTAATAGTCCTTCTGGCCTTAATGTTTTTGAATGCAGAGGTCCCTATTCAAGGCAAAGAATCCCTTCTTTGCAATATGACTACTGACATGGTTGCAGTATTTTTATATCTATATTGTCTGCAAAATGGGAAGAAGTGGTAGATTCTGTGAGGGCCACAGCCATTGTATTTTCTAAGGATTTGGTATAGAATAACTGTTGCCAAGTCAGTACTGATCAGACTTTACTCAACATCATCAAACAGTCACAGGGCCATGATCTCATTGCAATTACAGAGACATGGTGGGATAGCTCTCATGGCTGGAATGCTGTCATGGATGGTGATGTACTTTTTAGGAAAGAGAATCCAGTAGGGCAAGGTGGTGGAGTTGCTCTCTATGTGAGAGAGCAGCTGGAATGTATTGAGCTCTGCCTAGGGGAAGATAAAGAAGGTGTTGAGAGCTTATGGGTAAGAATTAAGGGACAGACTAAAATGGGTAATGTTATTGTGGGTGTTTACTACAGACCACCAAATCAGGAAGAGGACGTTGATGAAGCCTCTGACAGACACCTGAAAGCAGCCTCACATTCACAGGCCCTGCTTCTCATGGAGGACTTCAGTCATCCTGATATTTGCTGGAAAGTCAACACAGCCAGGCACACACATTCCGGGAGGTTTGTGCAGAGCATTTATAACAACTTTTTGGCAGGTAGTGGAGGAACCAATGAGGAGAGGTGCGCTGCTGGACCGTGTGCTGACAAACAAAGAAGGCCTAGTTAGGGAAGTGAATGCTGGAGGTAGATTTGGCTGCAGTGACCATGAGATGGTGGAGTTCAGGATCCTATGTGGAAGTAGCAGGGCAAAAAGTAGATTGAGGGGACAGAGTGTACCCTCAGCAAGTTTACTGATGACACAAAACTGAGAGGAGTGTCCAGAAGGCTGTGCCACCATCCAGCAAGACCTGGACAGACTAAAGAGTTGGGTGAAGGTGAAACTAATGAAGTTCAACAAGGGCAAGTGTAGGGTCCTGTACCTAGGAAGCATCAAACCCATGTACCAGTACAGGTTAGTTGTTGATCTGCTGGAAAGCAGTTCTTTAGAGAGGGAGTCTTGGTGGACAGGAAATTAACCATGAACCAACAATGTGACCTTGTGGCCAAAGCAGCCAATGGTGTCCTGGGGTGCATTAAAAAGAGCATGGCCAGCAGGTTATCCTTCTCCTCTGTTCTGTCCTAGTGAGGCCACATCTAGGCAACTTGTCCAGTTATGGGATCCCCGGTTAAAGAAAGACAAGGAACTACTGGAAAGAATCCAGTGGAGAGCTACAAAGATGATCGGGGGAATGGAGCACCTCTCTAAAGAGGAAAGGCTGAGAGACCTGGGTCTGTTCAGTCTCGAGAAGAGAAGACTGAGAGGGAATCTCATCAATACTTATTCTCTTCCTTTTCTATATGCTCAGTGGGCACAAATAGGCATTTTTGAAAAACTCTAGAAGACATTTTGAATGCCTAAAGTAGATACATGTTTTTCTCCAGTTAGCATTTCAGGGTTCTATGTGTCTTAGCATCTTCACACACTGTTCAAGAAAAGGGTATCCTCGACTTTGGTTCTTGGCAGCATAGTCAGAACTGGAGTAATTTGATATCTGCTTGCATCAACTTGCAGTTTACCACTTCCCAAAGAGTAAATCTGATTCACTCCTGCTCTTATATTTTAGATATCCAAGGTTGCGGGTTGCACATGAATTATTCGAGTAATTGTAGATTTTGCACCTTAAACACATTGTTTTCCCGCTTGATTTTAAATAGCAGCAAATAAAACACAAATTTCCTCCCCCAGGAATAACAATGGTTATTTCTTTTCATTCCTCTGACTCTTTTAACATGCCTTGTAGTAATCTACTTACCAAGAATGGCTACAACAATGTCACTTTTAAGGATTTCAATGGACCCTCTTGATACAAAGTACAGAGCAGTGAGAACATCTCCACAGTGCACTAAAGTGTCTCCAGGGGGTGCATGTGTTGTCTTAAATTTCATAGCCAAAGCTCGAAGACAGCCTTTACTGGCCCCCCGGAAAGCTTTGCAGTTCTGAAGCAAATTTTGGTTGAGGTGCAGACAAATGTCAGCTTGTAAGCACTCTGGAAACCCCTTCAGGACCTGGAAAGACAAGCATAAGGATTTCATGTGAATACTATGAAAGTTGCTTTATATAACTTTTATATTTTCTTCCTGGACAGAAAAGAAAAAAAAAGTAACATACAAATAAAGGTGTCCGTGAGAGCTATCAGTGTACTACAATTCAACAAGCGCATAGTTTAATCTATGCTGCAAAACTCATACAATGTCAATATGAATGCTCATACTAATGTATGTAGTGGTTACAAAATTCTTTTGTTGCAAGAAAGGGTATCAACATATATGACTGAATGTACTGCAGTAAAATAACAAGTAAGACAGTTAAAGGGAGAATCTTGACTGAATTTCACCCATTTGGACTATTATGTCTATTTCCTTTTTGTGCATTTGGAAAGTATTACATTTAACATGAGAGGTTTTTGCTAAGATAACCATCATGTTTGTAAAATGAGGGCTATCTGAACATGACAAGATATTATTCAGAGAGAGGAAATTTTAATGGGGTTTTCATGTTAAATATGTTCTGCTTGTAAGTGTATGATGATCATAAAAGCAACATGTGCCACTGAAACAATAATGTTCTGCCGATTTACATAGGCAGGTGATTAGTTCACCAAACTGCAGGGCTAGTTGCTATGGTCCTTACTCATCTCTTACGCAGAACAATGGGAGTTTGCCTGAGCTAGAACCACAGGATTCCTCTTGGGTACCATGGTAACATATTAATTTTGTTTAGAGCTAAAAATGTGAGCTACTTACAATGTAGTCATTAAGCATGAGCTTTTCTAAATTGTCTAGTATCATATTTCCCCTGATTCTTTTAGAATCAATAAAGGTTTCTGCTACTGACTTCTATGGAAGTACTGTCCACCTCTGCCCGCTGTGTTAAGGAATGGGCCTGACACATTACTATGCACCACCCTTTCTTTCTGTTAAATCCTATTATCTGCTGACAATGATGTTAATGGGTCATATGCTTTCCCCGGGACCAGCTTCATATGATGCATATTTCTAAGGAAAAAAATATTCTTTGATGCTACCAATCATATGAATATATGGCCAGGATGTGTCTTTTTGTTATTACAGCAGTCTGTTAATTCATTCCTGTTTATCCTCTGCAGTGTTTTCCTACAAACATGCAAATATTCCTGCACAGAAGAAAAACCAAACCAAAATGCATTCACTTGTTGCTATATTGATTCTTACTTCAGCACAATAAAGGTCTGTGCACTCACTCTTAATGCATAAGGATATTCATAACTCATACCCATTGCTAATGGAGAAGATGAAAGCATTTCTGATATGAGGTTTTTGTCCACACAAGCCAAGCTATGATTTACAAATGAAATATTTGTACCTTTAACTGAGTTGACAAGTTTCTATGATTGCTAATGGAAATCAATGCTGTGAAGTAACAAACAGAATGCTTTAACACACATCTATACAAAATTTTGATGGGCTTTATGCTTTACCACATTAAATTTATACATCTTCAGAAAATGCCAGCATTCAACAACAAGCAGCAAAAGAAAACATGATAAATGAAAAGCTTCTGTGGTGCTACTGTTTTCAGTATCTACGACACCACTAGAAATAGATTAATATGCAATTACTTTTTATTTTAATGTAATTATATTGAAAGAAAAATATTGTGGGTTGTAGAAACTTACTTACTGAATGATACTGAAATACTGGTAACCAAGTACATCTAGTCAATGATACAGGTGGAGAAAAGTCGCAAATGTTTATATTTAAATTCTTCTCTAGTCGTGAATAAAAAAGACCTATTTTTAATTAATCCCTTTGCTATACATCTATTCAAATTTAATTTAGAAGAGCTCCAATTTTTATAGGGTATGTATGAAATAGAAAATATATTTTCGATTCATAAATACATTTTCAATTCAATTTTACTTACAGTAAAAGGTATTTGAATTGTTAGAAAGTCAGGAGCATAGCCTTAGGATAAATTGTATTCATTTTTCACATCAGCTTCTGTTTATCTCATTTATCAAGGGATTGTACTTTACCATTAAGCAAAAACCATGCAGACCATGTGTGTTGGTTTATATTTCTGAAGATACTTTGGTTATTTGTTTAAAGAAACAATTATTTTGATAATTAATTTATACTTAACATGAAACTGTTCTAAAATCATTACATATTAGTGAATTGTTTATATACCAATAACATCTGAAAGATACTATCCTCTGTTCAAATATCTGTGATTAAAAAGTCCCTGCCCCATGGAGCTTACACTCTAAAATAGTTGTTAGACATCAAAGGGGAAGAACATTTACTCTTTAATATTACAATTATCAGTTGTCTAGAAGGAAGACAGATACCCAAATAACGTTGATTTCCAACGGAGTTTTGTAAATGACTCCACTGACACATGTTTAGAAACACAAGAAAGAAGGTGATTTGAAGACAATTTTGTTAAACATTGTTATATACTACATTACTAAAAAGAGCTTACCGTATTGCGCACATTGTATGTAGTGAGGTATTTAATCCAAGTCCAGTAGCTGACACTATACAGAATTTGATGTTTCCAAACTAAGCTTTCTGTTGAGCAGTTCAGACAACATCTTTCCAACCCAAGCCTCCATATACATTCCTAATATTCAGATTTTCATTACTTTCAGAAAACATTTCTCATTCATAATTTTTTTGCTTATATTAATAAGGAAATGTCTGATTCTTACAGATATCTTTGATTATCTGTGTAGAGCAGGAACAATTGTATTGAACATTATGTTCTTATAATGTGGCAATCAATATCAATACATCATGTGTATGCATACTGACAACCCTAAATAATAGAAAATCATCTATGCAGCAGTCTTCAAAATCATGAGATTAGCTTAAAAATAGCAAACCTCTAAATACTGCATTTCACTTCATTTGTTGTGAGCTTTTGGAGTCTTTAAACACATTTCAGTCACACATTCAATGTGAAAACTAAAATTTAAAATACACTTTTTAAACAGTTACAAACCAGCATAATCTTGACAATATATGAACATAGGACTAGGAAATAAAAAAATAAAACCATTTTCAAAAGAAAATTTTGAAAATTATAAAGCTAGAATTGATCTTTAAGGAGCAATACAAGGACAAATCTAAAATTAAGAAGTCATTTGAATACAGGTTTGGGTTTCAATTGCTCCATTCGTTCCTGGCATTTTTCTATTGTTACACTCAGTATCTCCTCGATAATGATTCCAACAGGCCCTGGTGAGAAAAACCTTGGATTCTCACGGTTAGAATCATGTTTAGAATCAGATACACATAATTTAAGAGATAAATATCTTTTAAAAAAAGACATTTAACAAGAAATAAAATCAGCCTTACGCCCCAATACATCACTCACCCCCAAGTCCCCCCCCCCCTCCAAAAAAAAAAGGAAAAAAATAAAAAGAAAAAAACAGTCATGATGCTGTGACCATAGGCTCCAGTTGTCTCTTATTGATAGTCATCAAGTCCAAGTTCAGTCATCTTTTCCTGTTTGGAATAAAACTTATTCCATGTCAAATAATGTTGTTTTATCTACTTGACATGCTTAGGGAGGAGGAAAGTGTCATTCAGAGAGAATTAAAACATTTAATGTGAAATAAGTGACTGAAGTTTAATAAGGATAGTAGAAAAATGATTCATATTGCATTGAATAATGTGGTCTTTAATAAGTGGAGGAGTCCAGCTTTATTAATTTCTCTTTTTTTTTTCAAGATGGCAACAAAGTATCACTCATACATGTATTGGACACCTTTGTGACAACATTGGAAACGTCTATATGCCTTAACCTTAGACAACTAGCAAATGTTTGGAGAAATGATAATTTTGTTTTGTTTGTATGAATGACAATTTTTAGATTTTTCTATCTTAATTTCTGGAACAGGTATTGACATCTGTCCCACAGAACATATTTAGAAAGCATCCATGCTAAAGCAAATCAGGATATTAACTACAATAGTTGTCATTAAAGATGGAAATATCACATTCTATAACAGAATAACAGAATGGTTGAGGTTGGAAGGGACCTCTGGAGGTCATCTTCTCCAACCACCCTGCTCAAGCAGGGCTACCTAGAGCTGGTAGCCGAGGAAAATGTCCAGACAGCTTTTGAATATCTCTGAGGATGGAAACTCTACGACATCTCTGGGCAACCTGGGCCAGTACTAAGTCATCCTCACAGTAAAAAAGTATGATGTTCCATCCTGATGTTTGGATGGAACCTCCTGTTACAGTTTGTGCCCATTGCTTCTTGTTCTGTCACTGGGTGTTACTGAAAAGATCCTGGTTCCATCTTCTTTACACCCTCCCTTCATGTATATGTTCACATTGATGAGATCCCTTATGAGCTTCCACTTCTCCAGGCTGAACAGTCCCAGCTCTCTCAACCTTTCCTAGTATGAGAGATGATCCAGTCACAGCAGTCTGAAAAAAGGTACTCCTTTAATTCTGCATATGATCTTCTGTCATACTTT
>VZRU01018368.1:177071-194072 GCA_013398155.1 Pedionomus torquatus | reverse complement strand
GACAAGAGAAATCTTAAGAAAAGCTAGCATTTTTTCTTAGTGAGGCGTTGGAACAATTCTGTTACAGATGTAGTCATATCTTTATACCATCGAAGAGAAAGCAAGGGTCAATATTGGGACAGGTGCTGTTTAACATCTTTGTTGGTGACACAGACAGCAGGATTGAGTGCATATCCAGCAAGTTTCCTGATGACACCAAGCTGTGTGGTGTGGTCAAACAGCAGAGGGAAAGGATGCCATCCAGGGGGACCCTTGCAGGCTTGGTGCGAGTGGTGGGTCCGTGCAAACCTCATGAAGTTCAAGTAGGCCAAGTGCAAGGCCCTGCACATGGGTTGGGGCAATCCCAAGCACAAATACAGGCTGGGCAGAGAATGGATTGAAAGCAGCCCTGAGGAGAAGGACTTGGGAGTGTTAGTTGATGAGAAGTTCAGCACAACCCCACAATGTGCACTTGCAGCCCAGAAGGCCAACGTATCCTGGGCTGCATCATAAGAAGTATGGCCAGCAAGTCAAGGGAGGTGATTCTGCCCCTTTACTCCTCTCTCATGAGACTTCACCTGCAGTGCTGTGTCTAGCTCTGGAGTCCCCGATGTAAGAAGGACATGGACCTGTTAGGAGAGTCCAGAGGAGGGCCAGGAAGATGATCAGAGGGTTGAAGCACCTCTGCTATGAAGACAGGCTGAGAAGTGAAGGCTCCAGGGAGACCTTATAGTGTCCTTCTAATACATAAAGGGAGCCTATGGGAAAGATGGGGAGGGAGTCAAGAGTCTTATCAGAGAGTGTAGTGATAAGATGAGGGGTAATGGCTTTTAAATTTGAAGAGGGTAGATTTAGATCAGCCATCAGATTCTTTACTGTGAGTGTGGTGTGACACTGGAAATCTCTGGAAATGTTCAAAGCCAGGTTGGATGGGGCTTTGAGCAAACTGGTCTATTGGAAGGTCTCTGTGCTCATGGCAGGAGGGTTGGAGCTAGATGATCTTTAAGATCTTTTCCAACCTAAACCATTACATGTTTTTGCAGTATTACACCTCCACAGTGTTAATCCAATGCTTAGATACTGCATCAGTGTGAGTTATGGAGTATGAGAGGTATATAATACAAGCAAACGCCATCTCTTCACAGTGAATTCAGCATGAGTGAGCTTAGATATATTTTAAAATATCAGAAAACTCATTTTTAGTTTGAACTCACTTTTACACAGTGGAGAGGCTCTGACACTAAAATACAGCTCGCAGTGGAAGTAGAAAGCATGATCCATAGTTTTTGGTGTGCCTTTACATGCTGTCCACTTCTCTATGTGGATGGAGCCTTCACACAGTAACAGTCCACTTGGCCAGAAGTACTTGTCAGAAATACACCTCACACAGTGTAATTTCCTTGGTGTGCTAGAATGCTTTGCTCAGCATGGCACCCAAGGAGACAGAGGTCTTAGTCTGTGAGTTACCCACCTTACCCCATCTGTTGCCAAAACTTAATGCCTGCAAATAGCTATGTTATAGATGTAATTATTTTTTTTCCAATTTGCTTGCTGTCCTGTTTTCATCATACCTAATTTTTATCAGCTGCACTTCAAATTCAGGTGTTGCTAGACACCCCCATCAGGATTTTTAATTACTTTATTTTTTTTTCCCAGTAGGAACATTTACTGTGAGCCAGAAGCACATTAGAATCTCATTGCTACTGAAAATGTGAATCTGAATTGGCAGAAGATGGGTACAAGATAATGTTCCTCCACTATAGTATATTCAGTGCAAACAGTATTCCATTTATGAAAGGCACTTAAATGAAATTCATTGACCATAATACTTTCAGAATCTCAAATGCTTACAATACATTGAAGTAGTCTTTTTTTAATTGGTAAGATTGATTGTAAAGGTAAAGGTCTTAGGGTAATACCCATTTAAAATAGATTCTGCCAAAACAGTCATTCTGTTTCCTCAAACTTAGTTTTTCATTGCAAATATATAAAATTATAGATAAAAATAAAGAAGATTAGCTTCGATTTCCTTGTTCCACTATTTATGTATTACAGTCTGCCAATTTAAAATTCTGTTAACCAGTACAGCCAACTTAATTTTGATATTTTTGCCTTGTTTAGTTATTGTGCTATTTGGCCTTTTAAAAAGCCTTTTTATTTCTTCTAACTGTAGTACAGAGGGGAGACCTGGATTAAAAGTGGATTCTTTTTTTTCTGTTTGACTTCACAGCACAAAAAAGAAGCAGTAAATCATGCCTACAATGGTTCTTTCCCGCTGATATGGTTCTTTCCATGAGTAAAGTAATCACATAGAAGACATCTTTAGTTGTTTTAGAATAATTACTCAGTTCTGCTAATAAGAAGCTTGAGAAAGGTTAAAATTTGCCAATTATTTTCTCTCCAGGGGAACGAAATGAACTAAAACCAGGAGTTCATGGATACTATGTTTTCTAAGTATAGGTCACTAAATTTATTTTACAAATCCTTCTATATCCTTAAGTCTGATTAGCCTTCTTTTTTAACAATGAGGTTGGTTTATACTCTCAGATTCTCAGTCCCTGATGCTGAAATAACCACAGCAGGGGGTTATTTTGATGGGCAGCAGTTGATTAAAGCATGATTTCAAAGAGGAAGGCATCAGTTTATCTGATTGTATCATTCAGAATATGACAATCATTCAGAATCAGGGGGTATCATTCAGAAGTTATTATTGTATCAGACTGGAAGAGGGAGCTGGTATCACCCAATTAGTTATCTGCATAAATGGTATTCTGCTTGTGCAAAGTCATTTACAACATATCACTTTCTCACTGATGGCCCAATCCTTCAGTTTCCTCTAGAGTTTTATAGTTTTTTTTTATTATTTTTTTCTTGCTTCATAACATTCAGTATCATTAATGTATAAATCTACAATATCATCTCTTATTTGTCTTTTTTTAAAAACCAAATAAACCACTGATATGTATAAGTAGCTTAAACTATCTCTTTCAATGTGCATTAATGTGCACTTGCTTACACAGTAGTTCATCTGCTACATGGTCCTTTCCAGTTTCTTGGTATTGTAAGATCCTCAGTTTCTCAATGATTTCCTGTCACCTAAATTTTATGTTAAAACCACCAACAACCTTTTACCCTTTTTTAAGCCTGTAAATAAATCTATTAAACACGAGTGCTATAGTATCAGGCATAGTTAACTCTTTTCTCTCTCTTGGAAGAATCTCTACTACATGACAGAATTTGGTCTTTCAGTCTATGCTCCATTACTTTAATAGCCTCTTCTGAGCACCGTGTCATTCATGAAAATGTTTATGCTGTATGCCTCATGATACTGTAAATTTGGTACAAAAAACCAATTGAACAAACATATATCAACTAACCACACCTTCTTATTTATAGCAGAGTACTGGTACTTCAACTGCTGTTGGTAAAGGACTGCCAAAATAGTCTACAAATAACTGCCTGTTCCAGCAGTGTTGTGGTTCTTCTTTGCTTCATCTTGAAAAACAATTAAAGGAAGAAAAAAATGATACTAAATGTTTCTCAGATATTAACCATGCAGCTAAATAATTTTCAGAGAGTCTGCCCTAATGCTGCAGCATTCCAGGCCATACTCAGCCCATGGAGCTGTGGGTGAAAAGGCAGACTGCCTGTATGACCACCTATGCAGTCTTCAGTGTGAAAGACTTCAAAGTCATGGGAATAGGTTTTCCAAGTAAATTCCTAAACTGAGCACAGGAAACTATCTCTTCATGGGAAGTTTTCTGGTCTTGATTTTCAAAGATATTTTAATTTGAAACGGGGTAAAGTACTAATTGTATCAGTGGAGACGCAATTATGTCTATAAGGTTCCATCTCTAATTCTAGAAATGTGGGATTCTTATTTTCAGTTTGCTTTAACCAATACTCTATGTAATGGAGTGAAAACGTCAAAATCAAGAGAAGAACAAGAGTACTTTGATACTTTGTATGTATTCATTTCAACAAAACCCCATCTATTTTTATGATTTATTGCTATGAGTAGAAGACACATTCACTCTTACATTTTGTGAATATGCTGGATCTACACATCATGGTGTATTTATTTACATTATCTAAGGCAGCATTTTTCCTGTTGAGAGGCTTTGTAATTCTGTACTGTAAAATGGTTGTGATCACTATTTGTACAAACAGCAAGAGCAAAAGTCTTCATGTTTTTCTGCATATTTTAACTGATTGTTCTCTATGGCCTCAGTTTAATATTATCATGAAAATTTTCTTGCTGAAGCTGTTACCATCACTTGTTCCTAAGTTTTATTGTAGTAAGTTCTAGATGAAAGAGACAAAACTCTGTATATCTCTCTATATATCTGATTTTTTGCTACAACACACTTGTCTTTGAAGTGAAAAGCTGATCAATACATTAAAAAGCACATTATTTGAAATGCATCTATCTAAAAATACCTAGTAATCTTAATCAACTTTCCTTGTATAGCCACATCATCTCTGTGTGTGCTTTAAGGAGCTGTGCCACTACAACTATTATCTATTTAGAATCCAACCCAGACTCCTCAGCTGAGTAGAATGATTCAAAATATAGCACCAAAAGAATAGAAAGTTAAAAATCCATCTACTCATTGTTTTTATCTTCCCAGGTTTCAGGGATGCCACTTAATGTTTACAATACACAAAAATAAGAGAATGGTTTACTAGCAGCTATAATTATTAAGTGTTGAATCTGCTTAAGCAGAAAAAAAAATAATTTAAAATTATATTAGTTCCCTATTTTAGAAGTTGGAAAGTTAACTGTCTTACTCTGTTGGTTGCCTGTCGTTGACAAAATATGGCTCAAAGAGGAGCATTCAGATAGTGCTCCATGTGGTATTTGGATTATTACCTCTTCTCCATTCTAGACTTGGTTTGATATCAAGATGTTTTAAAGCTGGGTGAGCACACATGGAGCACTCTTTGGAACTTATGTTGCTTAATAATAAGTTCAATACAATTGTTTGTAGGGGACCTTCTTTGAAGAATCTCTAGGTAACAAAAAAGTGCTATTTCATTAAAAGATAACCCTTATGGTTGAAAAATTTCTATTAAATGAAAAATGTTTGATTCTAACGATTTTACATTTGCTTCTTCTTGCTAAATTATCAAAAAGGGATCAGTGGGGAAATACTGCAGTTAGTGATATAGGAAGCAAACCTGCAGTGAGTAGCAGCTTAGGAAAAGTGACTGAAGTTCAATACCATGAATGAGAGAGAGAAGTCACAATGGCATGGTGAAGTGGTCATAATCTGTGTAGTTCCTTTGCTGCTTAGCTTAACAAACTAGCTTTTCCAAGCAGTGAAACTGTTCAATTACTATGCT
This sequence comes from Pedionomus torquatus, assembly GCA_013398155.1. NCBI lineage: Eukaryota > Metazoa > Chordata > Aves > Charadriiformes > Pedionomidae > Pedionomus > Pedionomus torquatus. Next base: position 188,747 of record VZRU01018368.1, on the reverse strand, counting down.
TTGAGGGAATAAATAATTAATTTACATATATTTGCAACACTGAAAATTTATTATGTTGTCCAATAATTTTTGTTCCGAAATACATTTTTGTATTTGTGTACTCACCTTACAGAAAGCACTTGTTTGCTACAAATCTGTAACATTATCTTATGTTAAAGTTATTCCTTTAGCATCTGACACTTTACTCTTAAGGACATCTCTAACAAGGAAGGTGGAAGAATAATGTTTTGGATCAGAAACCTCAAAGCCATGTCATCTGGAGAGCAGCACAACTGAACTGCAGCCACTCCAGCCAGTAAGTCAACATCATCAGGGACACGATTTAAATGCCACTATGCAAATGCATGGGGAACAAACAAGAGTAGTTGAAGACATGCACGTGTCTCCAGGGCTATGATCTCATTGACATCACAGAGTGTGGTGGGATGGCTCCTATGACGGGTGTGTTGGAATGGAAAGATACAGGCTCTTTAGGAAGGACAGGCAGGGGATGAGGAGGAGGTGTTTCTTTCTGTGTCAATGACCAGCTGCAGCGCATGGAGCTTCACCTGGGCATGGATGAAGAGCCAACCCTAAGTTTATCTGTCAGGATTAAAGAGAATGCAAGGACAGGTGACATTCTAGTGGGAGTCTGCTACAGGCCACTTGACCAGGAAAACCAAGTGGATGAAGCCCTCTATAGACAAATAGGGGCAGCCTTGTGTTCGCAGGTCATGGTGCTTTACAGGGGACTGCAACCACCCCAGTATCTGTTGGAGTAATAACACAGCAGGACACAAGCAATCTAGGAAGTTCTTGGAATGAATTCATGACAACTTCTTTCTCCAAATGGAAAGGTCTCTCATGAGACTCCACCTGCAGTGCTGTGTCTAGCTCTGGAGTCCCCAACACAAGAAGGACATGGACCTGTTAGAGAGAGTCCAGAGGAGGGCCAGGAAGATGATCAGAGGGTTGAAGCACCTCTGCTGTGAAGACAGGCTGAAAGAATTGGGGTTGTTCAGTCTTGTCAGACAAGTCTGGAGAAGTGAAGGCTCCAGGCAGGGTAAATTTAGATCAGCCATCAGGAAGAAATTCTTTACTGTTGAGGGTGGTGTGACACTGGAACAGGCTGCCCAGAGAAGTTGTGGATGCCCTATCCCTGGAAGTTTTCAAAGCTAGATTGGATGGGGATTTGAGTAACCTGGTGTAGTGGAAGGTGTCTAGATTATATTTAAGGTCCCTTCCAACATATACCATTCTATGATTCTATGACAAATCAAAAGGGCACTCCTTCAATAAACTTTGGAATTGGTCCCTGTTGTAATTCTTGATGTTCCACATTTCCAGTCACTGAACTTAAATTTTGGTAGTGATGAGTGATCAGTGACCAGAAAGGGTTGCAGACCACACTGGAATGGGAATGATGTGGTCTAAGGTAGAAGTAATGTCTTTGTCAGAATATTCTCTTTCCTGTGTCTGTGCCACCAAAAACACAGAAAAACATCTGCAGAAAGACGAATCTACTGCAGATGGTGAATGCAAAACGCTATCAAAGTTTCTCTTAAATCTCTGATCTTTTTACTTGTATTCTGAATGGAAAAGTTCTCTTTTGGTAAGAGAACATGGTCCATCTGCCCTTTATGTTTTTCTCTCTCATTGCATTCGTTTAACAAAATTTATTTCTGCTGCATGCCATTACCTACACGTTTCTCCAGATTTCAAGTTTACTTAGAGTATGTACATTCATGTTCAAATAAGGAATACCACTATTGAATAGGAACATTACTATTGATTTCTATGACTGCTGCATGAGACCACATCATAATGAAGATTTTTCAGAAGCACAGGAGACAGGAAAACATTCTCATTATTTAAAATTTAATTTTAGGAAATGAGTTTAAGAAAAGCATGACTGATATTCATCCTTCTTCTGAAATTTTAAAGACTAAATATGCTGACAAGACTGTTAAGGTGCATGTAGGTATGTGCCAGTTTTTTTATACTGACCCTTAAAGGCATACTTAATTAAATTTACATGTAATTTATGAGGATAGCTCACAATTCAGATCAGGCTATTGGGGTGGACATAAAAATATTTGCTGTCACAGCAAATGACTTTCATAAAGAGGAATTAATTGTAAAATGAAAACATTTTTGCATTCTTTGTATTGTGACATGGGGGTACACAGTCACAACGGTAAATTTTCATGCTAAAGGTTGCTGATTAATTTGTAGTCTTCACCTTTCTCTTCTCAGTTAATGAGATGCACATATGGTTGACAAAACTGTCTGCTTCCCTTATGTCAATGTGTGCAAACTGGTATTTTTAAGAAACAGATTTCTGTCCTTTGAAGAGTGACTGGATCATATTTTGCTTGGTTTGTTACTTTTTAAAAAACTGCTGTATTTTATGCATCATAAAAAACCCCAAATCTCTATTTGTCATTTCACTTTTCAACAAAAAATATGTTATAACTTTAGCCCTTCTTAAATTAGATATATTCTTGATAAAATAGATGACAGACTAATCTTTTCCTTAAGTGGTATAGTTTACATTACAACTAATCCGTTTTACACTGACTTAATGTGATCTAAAGATTTCAAACAGAGAAAATTTATTTTAATCCTTTAATGACAACACACTTATGTGTGTTATGAACAGTTTTTAGAAAGCAAGCAGCGAATCAAAGGAGCAGTTCTTAAATAAAAGCTCTAGAACAAATCCTTCATACTTGATATATTTCAGTATTTTTAATTAGAGTATCAAATATGATATAACTGAAAAATACTAGCTGAATCATTCAACTTGTTCTTCTGCCACTGAAAGCTAATATCCTACATTATTCTACTAAGGGACATTTAATTTTAGTTTAACTTTAAGAAATGGGGCAGAACTACTACACAGCCTATTAACTGCCAAGCAAAAAAAAAAAAAATATTAGGATATACAGATTACTGTGGTAAATCTGAAACATAAGATGTAACAGTTCTTATTCATTTAAGCTTACCTCTTCAGAGCCAGAGCCAAAAATCAGCAGGTCAAAAGGTATGGCAGCAACCATGTCAATTAGGAACCAGCCTTTGAAGTAGTGAATTGCTATTTTTGCTGGGTCACTTACCACTTCTTCATTCTGGTTTACATATGTTGTTCTGAAGTTTATTAGAATGTCAATGATAAACATAATATCCACAATTAAGTCTACAACATTCAGTGGGCTGCAAGAATATCCACATTCTCTCCTCTTCCGTTCCTCACTATCATTCAGAAGGAAGGCAGCAGAGTAAGGGGTGAATATGGCGGTGTATATTACCAGCAACAAAATGAGCCAGTCCCAGACGGCTTTGAAAGGACTATAGTGCAATATAGTAAACTTGTTGATGCGAGGTGTCTGAAGTTTATATTCTGGTAGAACATCAGCTCCTAAGGATAGAACCTAGAATACGAAATATACCATGTCAATAATCAGACAGTGAATCTATTCCTACTTTCAGAACACTTAGCAAATACAGGATAATCTTCAAAAGTACTTTATTGTAGTTTTGAAGATCAAACAATTACTTGGTGATTTGGCACCCCAAAGTTCTGTGAAATTCATGATATCTGGCAGGTCCAATAAATTCATTGACAATTTTACACAGTAGGTTGATTCTTGTTCCCTGGGGCAACCATTAAGTAGCATATCCCATCCATAAAATGTGCGTAGTTAAGTATGTCATCAAATTCATTTATCCACTAGTGGTAACCTTACCAGCCTGTTCATGGCCAGTGAATAACCTTCTTGCAGTGACAAGTGTTTTTCTCCCAAAGCAAATCTATTATCACCAGCTTAAATTCATTACAAAAGTGTCTACTCTCATTAGAAAATGTTTAGGCAACCAGAAAGAAAACAGAGAAAGATCTGTAAGTGTCTGTCCTGATTTGAGGTAAAACAGAACCGATTTTCAGGATTTTTTTTTTTCAGTTATCTTTCTTCTAACTAACTCTCTGAAATTAATGCCCTATTTTTCAGGCAGTGTCTGGTTCTAGCAGATAAGTTCTGGTGTTTCTAGTTAATACCAAGCAATGGTATGCAGAGAGGCTATGTTTATATTTATTGCTGTAACAACCAAGGTCAGCTCACTTTGTTATGTACCAAGCTGGAGAGTTGGAAACAGACAAGTTTAAAGAGGTCACATCTTGACAGCTATCTTCACTTTGAGTTTTATGGTGTGGAAAACTTCCATGTATGAACAAATTTCACTGAGGCTATAGCTCAAATACACATAAAGGTGTGACAAAGAATAGTACCGCACAAGTATTGCCTTTTGCTTCACTTCTACTTTTGTCAATGCCTAAAGCTCGTTATGGATTTGTTATCTGTTGCTGTTATCTAAGTTGGATTTCAATTTTATTTGGAAGGGATTATGTTTGTAAGCACTGCTGGATTTGATGGCTCTAGAAGCTGAAATGTTTGCTTTGTTGCAAAAAACAAGCATAGTGTGAGCACCAGATAAAAGAAATTTCCTTCAACTGCTCCCCCAGTCTGACATAATTCTGACATGAAGGAACAAAACCTTTAAGGATAAAAAGGTAAATTAGGTTTTTGTCTCTATTCAAGGCTTGGTGTAGTTATAGAGACTGTCAGCAAAGATATTAATTATTGTCTTCTGTGCTAGAAGTGCTCTCCAAATCCTATAGGACCCAGATCACCAGTGGATTTTACACAGACCAATGAATAAACACCAGATGGTGACAACCTTCAATTACTACCCATTTGGGCAAGTTACATATGCAAGAAATCTTATACCCATTTTCCACGAGTTCCTTCTCTTTATTTCTTATCCCCCTGCTAATTAAAACCAATGCTGTTTAGAAAATCAGATCTTTCAGAAGTAGTTAAAATGAATAATTATACTGAAATGGAATGATGAGTGGAAAGAGAAATACCTTGTCATCAACATTGTCTGATTTTATTTGCTTTTTATTTGGCAGTTAGCAGTTTGGGATTTGAGATTTCAGCTTGTTCAAGATTGAGGAATTTCATGCTCCTCAAACATAATTTTATAAGATTGTAAGGATCAACACATTCTTTCTGTTTATACAACACTTTACAACTGCAAGCGTTGTATAAACCTTACATCCTGTCCTTAGTAATCTAAGGGGCACTTCTTGTTCAGTGAAGTTCTATTCTGAAAATATTGTGAGAACACCAGGTTTAATAGCCACTATTCTTTGAACTGTGGAGAAAGAAAGCATTAAGCCATCCAAAAGATTAAATGGTACCTTCAAGCAACCATTAAGAACCATGCTGAGGTGATGGCAGAGGTTGTTCATGTATTTTTTATATTGTGACTAAGACTTTCACTTAACTAATGGTGCTAACTATTTTTTTATGCATTAAAAACACTTACTGACAGCAAGTTGAAGCACAGGCATCACTCAGTCTCTTAAGCAACCTTAATACTTTCATACTCTCACCTGTTAAGTTGACAAGGATGTTTTCCTAGTTATTTGAGAGCAGTGTGAGTATATGTGGCAAGGAAACTGCTACTTATAAGATTCCTTGGTTCCAGTACTGACCCTTGAGGTATTCCTCAAGGGTCAGTACTGGGACCAATACTATTTAACATCTTTGTTGGAGACATGGACAATGGGATAGAAGTCACTCTCAGCAAGTTTGCTGACGACACCAAGCTTGGTGGCTTGGTTGATACCTTGGAGGGAAGGGATGATATCCAGAGGGACTAGGACAGGCTTCAGAGGTGGGCTAGTGCAAATTAAGTGAAGTTCAACCAAACCAAGTGCAGGATCCTGCTCCTGGGATGTGGCAAGCCCAGACACAAATACAGGTTGCATAGAGAATGGCTAGAGAGCAGCCCTGAGGAGAAAGACATGGGAAAGCTCATGGAAGAGAAGCTCAATGTGAGCTGGCAGTGTGCACTGGCAGCCCAGAAAGCCAACCGTATTCTGGGCTGCCTCAAAAGAAGTGTGACCAGCAGGTTGAGGGAGGGAATTCTGCCCCTCTACTCTGCACTCTTGTGAGACCCCAACTGGAGTACTGTGTCCAGCTCTGGAGTCCTCAACANGTTGTGGGTGCCCCATCCCTGGAGGTGTTTTTGGCCAGGCTGGATGGGGCTTTGAGCAACCTGCTCTAGTGGGAGGTGTCCCTGCCTGTGGCAGGGGGGTTGGAACTCAATGATCTTTAAGGTCCCTTCCAACTCTAACCATTCTATGATTCTATGATTATATGATTTATATCAGTGATTTCCTGCTGAATTTTCAGACAGTGAAGGAAACAGATTAGACAACAAGAAAAAAAAAGCTTATTTCACATGTTTCTTGCAGTTGCTTGAAATTCCAACCAGTGTGCTCCACTTCAAATCAACACATAACGTAAACTTGACTTATTTCCCTGAAGTCTGCCTCCTATTGTCATTTTAGTTACATTTATTCCTAGTTTGGTTTAGATTGAGTTAGGTGAAACTGAAGAGTCAAAACCCAAACACACCAATTGGTCAAAATTAGGGAACAGTGGTATAAAAGGGACCATAGCAGAAATGGATGCAACATTTTTATGCTAGTTTCTTAGACACACGCAACAGGAGAGATTGTGAGTTTCATATTCATAATGTGATATAAAACTTTACATTTCTGTATTGCTTACTCCCATGTAATGGGAACTGAAAACAAACCCTCATTATGTGACTATTTTAGTTTGTTGGATCAAGAGAAAGATGAGACTTGGTTTCTCAAATAAAAAAAAATAAACAGTTGCACATACATAAAATAGAGAAAGCACATAATTGGCTTTTGTATTGGCTTTGTTTCAATAGAGACTGATTAAATATGAGGTGAATTTATCTTTTTGCTGTTGTGACATCTTTTCAAGGCTTAGGTACTGCTGTTGACCAGTCTTGGCTAGATGGAACACATCAGTATACTTAGAAATCCACTCAAAAGACGTTTAGTATTTCCATTTCCTTAAAATGGATGTTAACAAATTCACTGTTATTAAAATGTTATTAACTTATCTCTTCTGAACACTGAAATTTTCGTTATGGTTTTTACTGTAAAACAAGTGGCTTAGGAAATTAAATGTTTTTAAGAGGAAGGAGCAGCACTGGGAAAAGACTAAAGTATTGCAGTGTTAAATTGTCTCTGAACTTTGGGATGTGACTTGATGAGAAAGTCAATCTTCTTTGCATCTTACTAACGAGAAGACTATAACACTCAGTAGCAAAAGTCATACTAGCTGCAACAGGTTTTCTCTTAAAAAAAAAAAAAAAGCTATTCAACCTTGAGGAAACATCGTCTCACACTGGTTTTGCTGGTGTGTAGGAATGTATTTATAACTGGTGCATTTTCAAAGCAGTATTGGGTGCTAAGATTTGTTCTATTTGTAATGACAAAATGTCAAAGTTAAATAGACAACATCACATTTTTTTTTTCCAGTAAAGAACCCTCATCTAAAGTTCAACTTTCATTGTGTATTCTAGTTTATCCCATTCAGTGTTATTCCAGAGCTGCTACAAGTTAGAAGAGTCTTAATTCAAACACATATTTTGACTCTGAGAATCTTGCTTCAGGTGTTTCACACAGATAGGGCTGGTGAACATCTTCTGCCCTTTTTAGGTTCATGTGTTCACTTTTTAAGATCACAAGCTCAAGGTGGCACTTATTATAGAAGTGCTGCAATCAGATACCCAGAAAAATGTGGGGTGAGATAAAAGTAACTGTTGTAAATTTACACAGTTTTAGACAGATTTTAGTTTCTCAAAGATAACAGAAATGCACTGAAATAGAAAGAAAGGATATTTCATAAGACTGAAAGTTTGTTAATGGTTGCTGTTCTGTTAAGCAAAAGGAGGAAGGAAGTGTATGCACCAGTGATAATTAACTTAAAAAAAAAATTAAAAAAAAAATCAGTAAACCTTTATCACTTTAAACTGGGTTACACTGTTTGTGATGTTATCTTATCTTATTTTTGATAGTTCTAACATCTTTCCCCTCAAGAAAATCTGCTTGATACTGAGTAACATTTCTGCCCTGTATTGTCTTCAAAAGATCTTGTTTTGTGTAGTGTTTCTTGGTGAAGTGTCAAGGAACCAAACTGGGCTAATATGCTTTACAGCCCATGCATTACTGGACAACTTGTTTGTGCAGGGAACTCTTAGAGGCTCTGCAGCACCCCACACAGTAACAATGTTTGACACCTCTTAAAGAAATACAAACATTCTTCCCTGCACAATTATCTTATAAAACAGAATATGTGGGCAAAATGCTAGGCAAGAGGTTGAATGATCTGGACTTATACCCTGGTCTCTGCCATTGAACTTCTCAGTGATCTTAAGCAAGCTGATATTTAATCTCTTCAACCTCCGTCAGGTAGAGAGAATACCCGCTAAACAGAAAGCATCTTGCAAAGGATAATGCATGGACAGCATTCATAGAAGCTGTTACACAACAGCACTGAGTTACCGTCATTCTTACTCCTCTAAATTTAGTTGATTCTTTTTATCATTAAGATTAATTCACACAAATATTTTTGCTCTTCTCCTTTTAAATTTGAATTTATAACTTAATGGGAATATTTGCCATTTCATTTTTATTTCCTGCATGGAAACACTTTATTTTTCTTATCTATTATGCAAACTGTACAGTTTCAAGAGACTCTGAGAGACACATGTTGCCATGTATCACATGTATATTCATAAATTTGTTCTGAGGCATTTTCAATTTAAATTTATTAAAGAATGTAAATGCATACAGTAAAAACCAAAGAATGAGAAACAAACTAAAGAAGGATCATAGTGTATTAATAAATAATAACAGAAATAATAAATGATAAGCCATCTGTTATGAATACCATCATGAATTGTTAAAGAAATACTTGCCAAACCACCGCATGGATTTACAATATGGTTTCCTAGTTATTCTAGCACTGCGTGAAAGAAAGTGTGGGGTAGGGCTATTCTGGACAGTGGCTCTTCAAGCAACTGTAGAGCTGCGTAAAGCATATGTACATGAGGAACAACCAGAAAGCATGCCTGATGCTTTCATGAAACACTGAGTTAATTCTGTGAATGTGTTGTGATTGCATGGACCAAATGCAATTTATTCAGAAAATATTTGAGTAATCTGGTCTAGTGAAAGGTGCCCCTGCATGTGGTGGGGCAGGGGAAAGTAACCAGATGATCTTTAAGGTCTCTTCCAACCCAAATATTTGATGATTCCTTTTGCACTTTCACTAAGAATTCACCACGGTTTTGTTCCATATATTTCCAAACAGACAACAGATACATGATTAATGTACACTTGCACAAACAACAGGTAGGATATTCACAATCTAGGCAAAACCTTTCATCACAGACAGAGCACATCCAGAGAATTTGAACAAAGAGCAATATTTACAGGTGGCAAAATAAGAGGTATAAAGGGTTGGGGAAAACCTGGCAGTTGCAAGGTAGATGAATACGGAGCATATCTATTCTAAAGCTAGATGAGGAAGTTTGATGGGTGAAAAGCTTAATAAATTAGTCTTTCAGAAAGGTTCTTTCCTATGTCTCATGACAAAGTGTGTCTCATATGAACTGTATATTTAAATAATTAATTTAAAACATTCAGTACTCAGTACTAAGTACCACCACTGGCACAGATGAATTAAAGTAAAGTTTGTACTAACAAGGTTAGGTCTTGCATAGCACCTTTCATGCTAAAAGAATTTAATAAATATTTAATAAAGTTCTAACTAAAAATATATTCCCAAATTACTTGGGGACTTTAAAAAAAAACGTTTATCTCACTCATAAAAAATCTTGCATAAAACTATGGAAGATGCTACCAGTCCATTCATTGAAATATGTTAAAATGATTTATTTCTAGCAAATACTGTATGACACGAAAAAATATTATTTTGCCAATATCTTGCTGGGCTCAGTCCAATGCAAGGCGCACAGCCCTGACAGATGAATAGATGGCCCTCCTGCATCTTTAAGTCAGGGAAGCTGTAGCAAATCTAGCAAAATGTCAGCTCCTGGTATGTTGAAAGGCTTGAATATCTTTATTATGAGTGGAGATTGAAGAAACTTCAAAATTTCTCATTTTATAAAGTGTGTTGAGCAGCCAAGATGTGAAATTCATATGAAAATGTAAACCAGATGATAATGGAAACAGGGTAATTCTATTACAGACATTATTGTAGCTTGTCAACAATAGGGGAAGGGATTTGGAAGACCTTTTGATTTTTTTTAATCTTTTAATCCAAATATATTTCAAAGTTGAATCAGAAAGCCAAAATAGTCCATACTTACTGAGTGTAACAGTGAAAGGTGACTATGTGACTGAAATGTAAAGCATGTCCTGTTCTCTCAAAAACATAAGAAGTGACATGAGAACATTGATACCCTTTTAATTTTTATAGGAAGTTTCCATAGATTGTTGGTGACTAGGAAAGTAGCATCTCCTAAATTTGAGTAAAGATATATTACTATTTCTGTTTGCTTTCTAATGCTTTATTTCCTGTTCGCAGTTCATGGTGCAGAATGACACTGCTAGTATTATCCAACCCCCTTGAGATCTGTAGTGTGATCTCTTCCTTTTAATAAGTAGTTTAAACCAATATTCAGATCTTTATTAGCAAGACCAGTATCAGTATTGAATAGGAAAAGCTGGGAAAACAAAAGAATTGACAAACATGAAGCAGACACAGAAGCTAGAGCTGTATTCCTGTAATAATTTACCGTTTCTATCGTGACCATAGACCTTAAATCCAAATGATGACACACCTCAAAAAATGAAGCAGTATTACTTCAGTTTTAAAAGAAGATATGATTTTGCATTGGAGATTTTGTTAGCTTTGTGGAACTCTTCTTTTGATGTAACCTCTTCTGGCCCTTTTTTCTCATGTGTATTAGTTCTACTGAACCTACCAAGCTGTAACTAGCAAGGACATCTCTTCGCTTTTTTTCTCTATTCATACCATTGCTGTGAGACCCCTACAGACTGGACCTCCTAAAGAGATTTCTGAATCTAAAAAGACCTAAAAATAAATATTACACAAGTATTACTGTGGAATGTGAAATTAAATCAGCATTTCCTCCCTGATGGTAAGCATTACCTAATTTCCTAGAAGACTATAATGGTCTTTCGTATTTCAGTCATGCTGATGATTGTCTTCCTTGATGCTGACATGAACAACTAATAGGATTAACACCAGTACCAAATGAAAGCTGAAATGCTTTTGATTCACTGCACCCTATAAACACATTGCTTTCACACATCACTATTAAAAGGCATTTGTAAATGTAAAAGATATTTTCACAGGTTTTTCAAAGTATACCTATTAAAGAACACCTTCTTAACCAATAAATACTAATGGTGAAGAATGTTAATAGTTGTCTTCTTGTTTTATTCTTTTGTCTCTATGAAGTGCTTTAAAATTATGTACTATGACAATTGCTATATAATACTGAAACTGTCATTCAGACAGTTTGAAGTATACCATGTCTTATAACAGTGTTTTAATGGACTTCACATTTTTTAGGTTAAGCTTTTGTTAAGAAAATCTGCTGCTGTGTGAAAATATGACTTGTCGTTGCCTGTCCTATATGTTTCCCATTTGGGACTTCTGATACAAGAGGATATAAACCTTTGTTATTTAAACAATGGGCTCAACATTTCTTTGTTTGCAGCATTAGAAATAGCACAACAGATTTTTT